>APFE031736590.1:133687-149063 GCA_000404065.3 Pinus taeda
TTGCATTTCGAGCGTTTTGATATATATATATATATATAGATATTTACAACGTGTCTCACAGAAGCAACAAGGTTGGGGAAACTAACTGAGAATAAAGGAAGGTTGATCCGAATAAAGGTGAGCTCTACTGACCATAAGTATGACATACTTAGTAAAACTTCAAGTCTAAAAGGAACGAGAATATTTATAAATGAAGATCTCATTCCAGAAGATCAAGAAGAATTGTGAAAGGAGGTTCAAAAGGTAAAGGAAGCTAGGAAGGAAGGAAAATGGGCAATAATTAGAAATAGAAAAGTTGTTATTCGAGATAGAAACCAAAAAGATAATAATAAATAGCAATTCAACATGTTCTAGGTTCTTTCTTGGAATTGTCGGGGCTTTCCATGGAACAAAGGCCCCAAGATAAGTTGGATCTTGAATGATGTTGATATTATTTCGCTTGTTGAAACTTGGGAGCATGAAGAATCGGAGGTCCCTAACATAGATGGCTTTACATTATGGTCTACTTGGAATAAGCAATCCTCCCATAGAGGAATTGGGGGTATAGCTTGTTACATTAAGAAGAACATCTCTCTCCATGCTAGGATTTATAAAAATGACCCTTACAACAAATATAGTTGGATAGAAATTACTAACGTTTATGATAAAAATACCTACATAGCAATATGTATTCCACCCCCCCCATCAATTCTAACTTCTATAAGAAAAATAATCTAGATAAAAATAGTCCTTACAATGGTTTAGAGAATGATATTTCTAGCCTAAGGAACACAGGCAATATCCTTTTAATGAGTGACTTTAATGCTTGAACTTCAAGCAACCAAGTTATTCTTCTAAGAAATCATTCCAACCCTAATCCTCTTTGGTTAGACGAAGATCTTCCTCTGGCTAGCCGGTACAAAAGGAGCTCTGAAGACCTCGAGGAGAATTTGTTTGGGTCAGAGCTAGTCAAGCTCTGTAGTGCTCAGGATCTCATAATTTGCAATGGTCTAAAGAAGTGGCCCAATTCTAGAAACATGACCTATATCCGTGGGCTTGGTAGCAGCGTGGTAGACTATGTTATCTCCAATCTCCCTCTATACAACGAAATAACAAATTTTGACATCTTAAATGACCACAAGCCTGACTCTGATCGTAGGCCTTTACTTACAACTCTCAATTTTGTCATGCATAGAGATCCCATAGAAGATAATCTTTATAGCCAAAAGAAGTTAATCTTTGATAGAAATAAAAAAGATCTCTTTCTAAATGAATTAAAAACTAATTTGCTTCCTTTATCTAGTATAGACAACATAGAATATTTCTATCATAATTTACTTCAACCCTCCCACATTCTATTAACAAGTTCTCAATTGAAGTTTCAAGTAATAAAAGAAATAGCAAAACCAACCCATGGTATGACAAAGACTGTAAAAGTGTGAGGGGAGCAATTAAGGAAGTTGTTGACGAATCTCTTAAAATTGGCAAGATAAAAATATGCAAAGCCCTAACTAAAAGGAGAAAAAGGCAGTATATTCGTAAAAGACAAGATAATCTCTTACACCTCTTTAAGGTAGCTCCTAAGAAATTATGGAGGCAAATTCTAACTAGGAAAAGTAAAGATAATAATAAAATTGCTTTACACGACTGGAATTCCTATCTTAAACAGCTTTATGAATCTCCAAATGTCATGGATAACTTTGAAACCCTACTCACAATGAAAGAAGTTTTTTGATTAGAAGACATTGATTTTGGGGTTAATCGCTCAACTAATGGGAAAGCTAAGGACAATGAAGGTTACCAGGCAAAAATATTAAAAATTGGAGGTCCTATCCTCATCCTCCACATTCACAAGCTTTTCAATCAAGTGATCAAGCAAGGGTTCCATAAACCATGGACTTAAAGCCTCATTATCCCTATTTTTAAAATTGGGGATACAAATAACCCCTCTAAGTATCAGACAATTATGATCAACCCTCTCCTAGCCAAGTTATATGGGATTATTTTGGAAAGGAAGTTGAGCATATGGCTTGAAAGTGAAGGTAAGTGGGATAAATGCCAAGCGGGTTTTAAAAAGCAGCACTCAACAACATAACACCTCGTTACGCTTAGGATCATTGTGGAGGAATGCTGCAATGATAAATCCAATCCCTTTTGTTGCTTTGTGGACATTAGAAAGGCTTTCGATACGGTTCCTAGAAACAACATTTGGAACAGATTAGAAGAGCTAAAGGTTCCTTTTGAGTTGAGAGTTGCCTCTATAAGGTTATACGAGAATGTAATTGCCAAGTTAAAGAGAAATGAGCGGTGGTAGAAAGATATTAAGTGTAATATGGGAGTGAAACAAGGTTGCCCCCTCTCCCTTACCCTATTTGGCATTTACATCGACAAGCTAGAAGGTTGTTTAGAGGAAATAGGATGTGCTGGCACAATCTTAGTTGGGATAGTCATCACCCTTCTTCTATACGCTGACAATATTTTTCTTCTCGCAAGGTGCCCATCTGATCTTGATAAGAAACTTATACTTCTTAAGGATTTCTACTCTGCCATGGGTATGATTGTTAATACTGACAAAACAAAAGTTATGATTATCAAATCCAAGAAGGACACTTACGGTAATTTTATGTATGACAATAGTAACTTGGAGGAAGTGTCTTCCTATAAGTACCTAGGAATTGATATTCATCACAAGCTCAACTGGAACTATAGCATTGAGAAAAGGATTAATGGGGGATGGAAACTTATTTTAGTATTGAAAATAATTGTAAAATGGAAAACCTCGTAATGTGGTATAGCAAGAAGTTCCTCTTTGAAACTTTAGTCACTCTGGTTATCTTATATGGATGTGAGGTTTGAGGTTGTAGCATCTCTAAAGAATCCTGGAGAAATATTGAGCAAATCTAGAAGCGTTTTATAACGTATAACCTCAAAATTAAAAGCAACACACCTTATTCTATTCTCTTTATAGAAGTGGGTCTTTCCCCTATCAAGAGCCTAGCTATGACTAGGCTTCTGTTGTACAAGCACAAACTCAATAACATAGGAGACCATAGACTTCCTAAGCTAGTTTTAAATTCTAGCCAAAACCACCTAAAGGTCAAATGAGGTTGGTATAAAGACACCAGGGTCTGGTTAAACCATTGGGAGATCAACGAGAATTGCATTGTAAAACATTAATATTATTAAAAATGTTGTTACTTCTAAGTTCAAAGAAAAAATGTGTTGTGATAAATATTTAGCAGCTAAAAGAAAATCAAGATATTATAAGGAGTTCATCAACCCCACCCTAGAAGATCAAAAGTATCTCTCTGTTTTATCTAGCTCAAAGAAGAAAATTAATATAGCCAAGATTAAAATGAACTCTCATGAGCTCCATAGTGAAATGGGTCATTGGGAAGTTCCTAAAACACCATGGATAGAAAGGTTCTACCATCTCTGTGAGAATACACACATCGAGGATGAAAATCACTTCCTCTTAGAGTGTCGTGTGTACAAAAACATTAGATCTCAGTTTCAAAAACTTTGTTGCAACATTGACCTTCCTAGCCTTTTACGTTGTCAAAATTACAGTGAGCTCAGGAGGCTTCTCAACAAGCTTTTCGAGCATAAGAATAAAATCTTAAATAAAACTAAATAATTCGTTCTTTTAGGTCCGATAGACCAAAGTTTGGTCTTAGTAACCATCATCATCACATCATAATATATATATATGTTTTTTTTCAATTAATGTTGAGCATAAAATATTTAAGGATATTATTATATATATATATTAATATATATATAATATATATATATATATATTATTATATAGATATAATATTATATATATATATATATGCTATTTCTCAATTCAATATTGAGCATAAAAAGAATTCTAAGTCTTTTTATTTTTTCTTATTCGTTATTAATATTATTATTGTGAAAATTTGTTTGTATATATCTTTAAAATAGATCTATATTTGTTCTTAAAAATATTATTTTTACGCCATAAGGCGTTCCTCTGGGAATAACTTCCCTCCAGTGCCACGTTGTACCTTCCTGCGCCATCGATTTCGTTGTTAGACGATGGAATTAATATTCACTGTTTGATTCGAAGTGTTCGATTCATTATCCCTCCCGCACATCGCATCTCTGGCGGTGGCACCTCCTCATGCTTTTGTATCGTTTTATATCCTCCTTCATGCTTTCATTTTCTAGCGTAAGGAGCCTCAAGGCACTCGAGATATTGACTACCCGTTGTTCGCCGGTTCTATTCCCAAATGAAATGCAGACCCTCCGCCGCTGAATTTCCGAGGATTTCAGCAACAAATTATCATGCAGGCGCCCTGTCAAAGGTACAACTTTTTTACAGCTCGTTTGAGATCCAGTTTTGGGGTTCTGTTCTTTTGTTGTTGGGCTGAAATTGGGTTTACTCAGTGTTAGATTATTCAGTGGTGTGGGCATATTCTCGGTTTTGTTAATTGAGTGATGCGAATCCTATCTAATTTATGTAGAAATTATAATTTTCTTTTTCCTGGTGGTTCACTGCGTTTGGCACATTGTCTGTGAATTTCAGGGTTTTTGCAAATTTCATTATTATTTAAATTCAGGGTTTTGTTGTAACTGGGGTTCAATTTTGGCTGTAATTGATCTGGTGTTTATGTAAAATTGCAAGAGAGTAAGGTACAAGTCTAATCACTGCTCCTGGAGGTGATAACAGTTTCTTCTGTCTCCATTTCAGGTACATTCATTCTTGTTGTTAGTACCTTGTCTGAGTATTCTATGCACAATTGCGTTGAGTAGAGGTTATTTAGTTATTGGACATGAATTCCTGCACTTAATTACGCCGTAAGGCGTCTTTCTTTGAAACCAACACCCCTGGTTGCTACGGTGTGCAATTGTCCAATTCATTTCCTTTGTGCATAAGTTTGTGCATTAATGTGGTTAGCAAAGGTTAATGCCTGCAAGAATTCACACACAGATTTTCAACCCGATCGATTGTGATTTAGAGATTTCTAGGGAAATAAACGCTTTATGTCTCCTCACTGCGTAACATTTGGTGGTACAAGATTTGAAAATGCAGTGACAGAACTATATCGTCTGCCATAACAATTTTTGGGAATCACATTTATTTCTTGATTGTGGTCAAGAGATTTTGGAAGCTAAATGCGTGAGTAATCATATTTATTTTGTGATTCTGGTCAAGAGATTTTGGAAAATAAACGTGTTATGTGCTTTCTTTTTTAATCAATCGATTACCTAGCCATTAAAGTATTGATGCAGAGAGGGTAGCAAATGCGCAGCTTGTGGTTACTTCGCATCTATGAACTATTCAGACGAGGAGGACGAAAATATAGCGACTGAACGCGCATTACTCCCATATCTGCAAAATATCTCCATTCTTACTTTCTCGTAATGGCAAACCTTAACTTGACGCCTGCTCCAGACGTAACATTCTCTGGATCGGTATCCACATCCACTGCCTCCTCACATTGCAACTCCAACGACTATGCGTACCATGTATTCATAAATCACCACGGGCCTGACGTCAAGAAAGGCCTCGCAAGCGATCTATACTGTCGTCTTTCGTCAAATGGATTAAGAGCTTTTCTGGGCACTGATGAATTGCAAAGGGGCGACACCTTAAATCCCCAAATTTAAGGGGTTATTCGAACGTCCTCAGTCCAAATAGCAATTTTCTCTCCAAGAGATGTCGAGTCCAATCGGTGTCTCAATGAGCTCGTCCAGATGTGGGAGTCGGGGTCCACAATTATTTCAGTCTTCTAGGGCGTCCATCCTTCAGAACTTCGGTGGACCGGGGGCAGAGATGGAACTTATCCTACAGCCCTCAACATCCTCCAATGTATCTTCTTGTGTACACGGGGCGAAAATGGCGGTTATGCTCGAGCACTGAGCAAGCTCGAAAAGAACACCACATTCGATTCGCGAACCAAAAAATGGAGGAAAGCTCTTTCAGATGTCTCACAAATAAGCGGTTTTGAGTTGAGTGCGTGTAACGGGTAAGGGCCTTCACTTTTCACTCTGTTACTCTTTCATTCGTTCTTTGCAGCCCTTCCTTACTACTCATTTCATTATGAATATTATTATTCAGTGATGAGGGTGAGCTCGTTGATAAGGTTGCCGAACAAGTTTTGAAAAAGGTTATCAAAACAACTCTGAGTGTTGCTAAATATCCAACTGGTTTGAACAAGAAGGTAAAGGATCTGGAAGAGATAGTGTTATCTTAGCACCAAAGTGGGGAGGCTTGAGCGGTCGGTATTGTGGGTTTTGGTGGGGTAGGGAAAACCACCCTCACTAAAGAATTCTTCAACCGACACAAATCAGATTAGAGTCGATCTTGATTTTTATGTGATATCAAAGAAAACGCAGCTACTATGTCTTTACATTCCCTTGAGAGTAACCTTCTTAAAGATTTGATCCACGCGGATTTACAAATAAATAGCACTGATGAAGGCACAGAGAAGCTCAGAACACACCTCTCATCTTCTCACCACGCTCTCATAGTTTTAGATCATGTGGATCATATCGACCAACTAGATGCATTTTTTTCACCAGTCAAACATACCATTCATACCGAGAGCTTAATTTTAGTGACATCTTGCAACAAGGATATTCTTACCAGCTCGGGGATTGTAGAGTCATTTATTTACAAGCAGACCGGCCTTAATCGACAGCACTCCCTAGAACTGTTTTGCTTGCACGCCTTCAACCAGAGTTATCCAGTTATGGGATTTGCAAAAGTAGTTGAAAAACTTTTGGAGACGTGCCATGGACTACCATTATCTCTTAAAGTGATTGGAGCGGTACAGAATAATTTCTTTTTGTGTGTGGAACTGAAGTGTTCCTCATGTAATCCTTGAGGAAGATGAAGAAATTTGTAATAGGCAGTTTTATTAATGAATACATCTGTAATTTTTTTGTGTGTGGAACTGACGCGTGATTTAAAAATATGTTTCAATGTTGTAGTTTTTTTTTTTTCCAAGTGTTTGGATTGTATTGAGAAATATGTTTAAACGTTGTAGTTTTTTTTTTTTAAGTGTTGTTAGGATTGTACTGAGAAACATGTGAAATTTTGTTTTATTAATTTTAGGTGGTTGTTGAAATTTCAAGGACTTGCATGTGCTAATTCCTTTGAAGTTAGTGTTATCTCTTTTCAGGAAACAACTATTATATATATATTATATATAATAATTAATATAGTAATTATTATATATTGAATGGTTTTTATTGGATAAACTATTTTTTTACAATTTAAATAATAAAATTTATCACTATACAAAAAGTGATGAGGAATTTTAGTTAGATGGAATATAATATGTGGAAGAATATAATATGTGGAGGTGATTGGCGTGTTGTTGGTGTTTATTCTGGAAAATAGTTTATGGAATATTAAAAGTTATCAAGTTGGGTTGGGTTGTCACATAGTGTAAGATGATGTTAATTATACCAAAGGTGTTTTTCATCATCCTATTTCCAACAATTTTTTATTACGTAGCAAAGGACAATAATTAAATTTTTGAGTTGTCCATTGGCACAATTGCATGGTCGACACCTTTGGTGGCTTTCTGGTACCAATCATCTAGTTATAGAAACCCTTAGCTCCAAGAAATCAGCAACGCCCCATATAACCATTTTATTCAGGGGCAGTTCCATCACTACCATCAAAAACCTGGCCACGCAATTAGCTTGCTTTTCTATTGTTACACTCAAGTTGTGTACCACAACCATAAAAGGAAAGGTCTTTATAATATTCCACTACAAGAAAACTAACTTCCAATTCTACATCAATTTGAAATGGCCAAGATCTCTGCAGATATTTGGACTGGCAACCAACCTAGCTTGAAAACAGGTTGCACAAACCCGTAAAAGATAAGATATCATAAATAGAGTTATTACATGCACAAGGTGCTTAAAACCCTCCGCCTCACATCCCTTTACAAGGAGGATGCACAAATTGCAATATTATTTTATTGTGAATTAGACAAGGGAATTCCTAGTATGATGAACTTGATTGCTACATCTTACCATCACATATTCTACAACCGAGACATTGAACTTGCTTGCTGCAACCATACCAGCACATAATCTCCAACTAACACACCGATATCTTGAAGAATTCCCCCAGAGCTCTTGACAGTGAAGTGCTTTGAAAGTTTGAAGTTTAAACATTAGCCACCATATCATGTGATTCTTGATTATTATTTGCATGGTTAGAACTGTCTTTACATTCCCTTGAGAGTAACCTTCTTAAAGATTTGATCCACACGGATTGACAAATAAATAGCACTGATGAAGGCACAGATAAGCTCAGAACACACCTCTCATCTTCTCACCACGCTCTCATAGTTTTAGATCATGTGGATCATATCGACCAACTAGATGCATTATTTTCACCAGTCAAAGATACCATTCATACCGAGAGCTTAATTTTAGTGACATCTTGCAACAAGGATATTCTTACCAGCTCGGGGATTGTAGGGTCATTTATTTACAAGCAGACCGGCCTTAATCGACAACACTCCCTAGAACTGTTTTGCTTGCACGCCTTCAACCAGAGTTATCCAGTTATGGGATTTGCAAAAGTAGTTGAAAAACTTTTGGAGACGTGCCATGGAATACCATTATCTCTTAAAGTGATTGGAGCGCTACAGAATAAATTTTTTTGTGTGTGGAACTGAAGTGTTCCTGTGTAATCCTTGAGGAAGAGGAAGAAATTTGTATTAGGCAGTTTTATTAATGAATACATCTGTAATTTTTTTTGTGTGTGGAACTGACGTGTGATTTAAAAATATGTTTCAATGTTGTAGTTTTTTTTTTTTTTCCAAGTGTTCGAATTGTATTGAGAAATATGTTTAAACGTTGTAGTTTTTTTTTTTAAGTGTTGTTAGGATTGTATTGAGAAACATGTGAAATTTTGTTTTATTAATTTTAGGTGGTTGTTGAAATTTCAAGGACTTGCATGTGCTAATTCCTTTGAAGTTAGTGTTATCTCTTTTCAGGAAACAACTATTATATATATATATATATATAATAATAATTTATAATATAATATATAATTATATATATATATATTAAATATATATAATGGTTTTTATTGAAACTATTTTTTTACAATTTAAATAATAAAATTTATCACTATACAAAAAGTGATGAGGAATTTTAGTTAGATGGAATATAATATGTGGAAGAATATAATATGTGGAGGTGATTGGCGTGTTGTTGGTGTTTATTCTGGAAAATAGTTTATGGAATATTAAAAGTTATCAAGTTGGGTTGGGTTGTCACATAGTGTAAGATGATGTTAATTATACCAAAGGTGTTTTTCATCATCCTATTTCCAACAATTTTTTATTACGTAGCAAAGGACAATAATTAAATTTTTGAGTTGTCCATTGGCACAATTGCATGGTCGACACCTTTGGTGGCTTTCTGGTACCAATCATCTAGTTATAGAAACCCTTAGCTCCAAGAAATCAGCAACGCCCCATATAACCATTTTATTCAGGAGCAGTTCCATCACTACCATCAAAAACCTGGCCATCCAATTAGCTTGCTTTTCTATTGTTACACTCAAGTTGTGTACCACAACCATAAAAGGAAAGGTCTTTATAATATTCCACTACAAGAAAACTAACTTCCAATTCTGCATCAATTTGAAATGGCCAAGATCTCTACAGATATTTGGACTGGCAACCAACCTAGCTTGAAAATAGGTTGCACAAAGCCGTAAAAAATAAGCTATCATAAATAGAGTTATTACATGCACAAGGTGCTTAAAACCCTCTGCCTCACATCCCTTTACAAGGAGGATGCACAAATTGCAATATTATTTTATTGTGAATTAGACAAGGGAATTCCTAGTATGATGAACTTGATTGCTACATCTTACCAGCACATATTCTACAACCGAGACATTGAACTTGCTTGCTGCAACCATACCAGCACATAATCTCCAACTGACACACCGATATCTTGAAGAATTCCCCCAGAGCTCTTGACAGTGAAGTGCTTTGAAAGTTTGAAGTTTAAACATTAGCCACCATATCATGTGATTCTTGATTATTATTTGCAGACAAAGGGGGAATTAGTGAATTCTCTTGGTTTCCTAGGGTTTGTGGTTGTTCTTGGGTTAGGATCCATGTTTTGTTTCCATTTTAGTTTGTCTCAGAGTATATGTCTGCTTTGATTTCCTATTTTCCTTGTTCTTCAAATTTGTTTTCGAGGGTTTAGTCCGGGAAAATCTCCATTTTATTTAAGAAGTATATGTTTGCTTTGAAATAATGTGTCAAGCATGTTATATCATATAATACAAAACATTTACAATGATAATGAATATTTTCATGTTTTCATATAACATATCTGGAGTAAGATAACAACGTGATTGATTTCTTTTGCTACACTGCATTGAGCCTTATTGTTGAATGTGTCGATCATTTCATTTTTCCGACTTCTAGTAATTTGGTTACTATCTAATGTAGTTCATCAACATTTTTCGATAAGCACCATGATGATTGGTAGCACCATGTTGATTAGTTTGCTTTGAAATAAATAGCCACCCAGAAGGTGGCCCGACCTTTTATAAAAATCCAACAATTCCAACTTCATAAGTCTATGTCAGATTGGTCTTGAATTAGTGAATTCTCTTGCTGATTGGTAGCACCATGTTGATTGGTTTGCTTTGAAATAAATAGATCCAACAATTCCAACTTCATAAGTCTATGTCAGATTGTTCTTGAATTAGTGAATTCTCTTGCTGATTCGTAGCACCATGTTGATTGGTTTCCTTTGAAATAAATAGCCACCTAGAAGGTGGCCCGACCTTTTATAAAAATTCAACAATTCCAACTTCATAAGTCTATGTCAGATTGTTCTTGAATTAGTGAATTCTGTTGGTTTCCTAGGGTTTGTGGTTGTTCTTGGGTTAGGATCCATGTTTTGTTTCCATTTTAGTTTGTCTCAGAGTATATATTTGCTTTGATCTCCTATTTTCCTTGTTCTTCAAATTTGTTTTCGAGGGTTTAGTCCGGGAAAATCTCCATTTTATTTAAGAAGTATATGTCTGCTTTGATTTCCTATTTTCCTTGTTCTTCAAATTTGTTTTCGAGGGTTTAGTTTGGGAAAATATCCATTTTATTTAAGGCGGTGTGATCGCGATTCCATTGCCTAAAAGTGGTTTTTCTGAAAGAGATTGATAGTAATTTTTTGTTGTGGTTTTGGATTTTCTGTTTTGATGTTTGGGCTTTGGTATGCTTTCGTTCTTGCTCTCTGTGTTGTAGATCGCTCTTTTCCTTGAATCATGGCTCGTACGAAGCAGACAACACGGAAATCTACCAGACAAAAGACTCCAAGGAAGCAGCTCGCAACAAAGGTAACGACTTTCCTATATTTCTTCCGTTGCATCTTTGGTGGAGTTAATTGAGGCGTGCTGTTTTTATTGTGGAATTTTATTTTGAAGCTCCTTTTTTAAATTAGGTTGCTCGTAAATCTGCTCCCACGACCGGAGTTGTAAAGAAGCCTCATAGATATCATCCTCCGGTCGTGAAGAAGCCTCATAGATATCATCCTGGAACAGTTTCTCTTCGTTATGTACACACAGTTTAAATTTGGTTCGGATTCTATCGATATGTTTACAATGTTTTCTTTATAGTATATGTATCTTATTGCAAATTGTTTAATCGAGTATCAGAAGATCATGGAGTTGCTAATTTGGAAGCTGCCATTTCAAAGGCTTTTGAGGGAAATTGCCCAGGAAATTGCTCCAGATATCATTCTGATCATCATGAGAAAAATGTAGCTTCCTCTTAAGCATTGTCAGAATCAGTTTAACAGGGATGGTTATGGTTTTTATTATTACATCTTTCATGGCTGCTTAGTCATGGAAGAGATGCTCTGGTTCTTCAGAAGAGGGGGTTCCTTTTCTCATTTTATTTATATTGAGTTGCTCTATGATGCTTGTACATTGTATCTGTGTATGACTTTAGATAGCGGCATGCTTTAGTTGGACTTCCTTCTAATGCAATTGGGACCTCAAAGGAATATTAATTGACAGTCCTAACCATGCAAATAATAATCAAGAATCACATGATATGGTGGCTAATGTTCAAACTTCAAACTTTCAAAGCACTTCACTGTCAAGAGCTCTGGGGGAATTCTTCAAGATATCGGTGTGTCAGTTGCAGATTATGTGCTGGTATGGTTGCAGCAAGCAAGTTCAATGTCTCGGTTGTAAAATATGTGCTGGTAAGATGTAGAAATCAAGTTCATCATACTAGGAATTCCCTTGTGTAATTCACAATAAAATAATATTGTAATTTGTGCATCCTCCTTGTAAAGGGATGTGAGGCGGAGGGTTTTAAGCACCTTGTGCATGTAATAACTCTATTTATGATAGCTTATTTTTTACGGCTTTGTGCAACCTATTTTCAAGCTAGGTTGGTTGCCAGTCCAAATATCTGCAGAGATCTTGGCCATTTCAAATTGATGCAGAATTGGAAGTTAGTTTTCTTGTAGTGGAATATTATAAAGACCTTTCCTTTTATGGTTGTGGTACACAACTTGAGTGTAACAATAGAAAAGCAAGCTAATTGGATGGCTAGGTTTTTGATGGTAGTGATGGAACTGCCCCTGAATAAAATGGTTATATGGGGCTTCATATTTAGATTGTGATTTTTATTCTTATCTATTGATGATGCATTTGTATATTCACAAACGAAACCCAATAGATTCGTTGCTGATTTCTTGGAGCTAAGGGTTTCTATAACTAGATGATTGGTACCAGAAAGCCACCAAAGATGCGAGTGTGAATGGAGGATTTTGGGAAATCTCTAAACTGATTTTGTCTACTCATTTGCTACATGGTTGAGTTTGATCAGCTTTCCAGTCGGTGCTTATACCAATCCATTGAACTGATAAGAAGGCATTAGATTGTTGGTATTAAATGACTGATTGAACTGTGAAACCTTTCTTGTGGATTGTTATTTTGGCCTCTATTATTTAGTTATTGTGCAAGAAGCACTGGTAAGGAATCAGTGCTTTAATTTATGCACTGATGTATGAATAGCCATTTCATGTTTTTGCTTGAAATTGCAATATCCATCTTTGTCTCAGCTTCTAATTTTAAGCTTTTGCAAGTGGGGTTAAAGTTGAGCAGTGAAGATGGTTGTATGTTAAGGCAACCACTAATGTTAAATTTCTTGAGCCATGATTAAGCAATTGGAGCCATGTGCAAATCCCTGGGTGATTTTGACAGAAAAGTATGTGCTATCACGACAGCTTAACCAAATGAAAGTCCTCGTGTTCAGTTGTTTGCCCCTCAAGGGCCCCTTTAATTGTTCAAGTGGGCTGCTTCTTGTGTCTGATTCCTAGGCATTGTAATGTTTCTATCTGAGCTTTAGAAGGAATCGATTTCAAAGAAAAATTGTAATTATTCTAGAACTTGGAACTCAGATAGTGAAGATTGCAGACGAAGAGAGTTGAATGGGGAGATGCTGGAAATTTTGGGTATTGTACAAACTTGATATGGTAACTCATAAGTCAAAACTGAAATCTATATTACAGTTTTTGTATTCATTATGTATTCAAAACCAATTGTTTTTCAATTTTTAATTACACAATTTTTTTCATGTTTAACTTGCAACTAGATTGAGATGTTATGTTGTGCAAGGAAAGGAGACTTGGCATAAATGGCAGTTAATATTAGTTTTGAATGTGCTAGATTGTTGACATTGAAAATAATATTTCTTACACTTGATGTGCATTTGGTCGTGATAATGTCCATCGATATTTTGTTCCAGTTTTTTAGTGGCTTGTAAGTTCAATGCATTATATCTTTATTTGTGATGTTTTTCGAAATTTCCATTTTATCATTAAATTCTTTCTATTCATTTGTTGATGATTTGGTAAATTAATATCTAACATTAAGAAAAATAAGATTCACAAATCATTTTTGTGAGTAGCTGGAAAGGCATGACCCCTTTGAAAGTTGCAAGAGTAGGCACGTAGGCACAAGAAGAAGATCTAGAGCTGATGTTTGAGACATACAAGAAGAAGATCTAGAACTGATGTTTGAGACGTTTCTGAAGCACTGAAGAGAGATAATGAATTTGGCATGGTTGCAACATTTAAACTTGACAAGTTTGGGGATTCTTTCCAATTCTTTGGATTAGAATGCCGACAACCATTTTCTAAGAATTTTCTATCCCCGGGCATGTTCTTGTTTAGTACATAATTTATGTTTTAATTTCCTAAATATACAATGAAATATAAAACAAATAAGTAAGCCAAATCCCCTTCAATCAATGTTCTAAAAAGGTGTGAGCATTGTGAGTCATCTCCCATGCTCCAGCGTTTATGTTATTGAAGAAACATAGAATGACTAAATTTCGAACCAATTGTTTCAGTTACTAGACTTTTCTATCCATTGAAATTCCTGCAATTACAGTCTTTTGACGCAGAGGCTTCCCTTATGTATGGACCTGATCAAAGGCACTCTCCTTGGATGTGACATGCTTGAGATTAAAATCTTGAATTGAGTCAACTTCTGCCTTGCTTAACATGACAAAGCTTTCCACCCCCAAAGCTATGATATTTTTGTCCCTTTTCTTCACAAAGTGTTTGCCTGTTGTGAACACAACCTCTACATAACAAAAAACAAATTTCTACTTAGACCAGGAATGTAATTAAGTGTTTTTGAACATAAACTTTACCAATTAGATGTAGTGTTAAAGACCACCACAACAAATGTCAAAGCAATTTGTAGTGGTAATTAAATATCTCTTTCTTGCGTTAATAGAGAACGATTTTCATGGGCGCATTTTTAAAGAACATATCATTAGCTTAGTGTTAATGCATTTAAAAGATCGTATTACAATTCTGTTTCAATTTCCTTTATGTTTTGTCTTTTTTTTCTGTTTCAATTTCCAGTTTTTAAAGTTGAAATGAGCTCTAATCTACAATGCTATGTATTGATAAACACGATAAGACCTTTATCTTTGACAAAGCTTTTTCTAAATTAATAGATTGCTAACATTTGTTATCTATAATTTTCACAACAAAATCTGTGAGCATTCAAGTTGTCTGTAAATTTCAGATATCAGCAAGAAGAAGCAAGAATTGAAGCTTTGGTAAATCTCAACACTTCCAAATTTGAAGCTACAGCCAAAAATCTTAAGGTATAAGGAGTGTGCCTATAAATATTGGTACACATTTAAGAATATTTCTATAATTCTGGGCATTTACAACATTTAGAAAAAGTGAACAGACATGTTGATATTTAGGTCGTTGACCTAATACACACATTATATGGATAATGGATTTCCGCACTTTATGTCTTACGACGTTTCCTTTGCAACATCTGGTGCAAATGCTAGTTTATTTATATAAATTTCATGTTTTATAT
>APFE031736614.1:7115-29510 GCA_000404065.3 Pinus taeda
TTAATTTTGTTGGAGTTATATTAGTTATCTATGCATTTTAAATTTACAAAAAATATGCCTCTTATAAGTTGTAAAGGTCAAAAGTTTTTATTTTTGAAAGTAGTTACATAAACTAAAACATGGTGATCATATGAAAGAATGTTTAGAAATTTTTAGCTTGTCACAATGAAGTGATATTTGAGAAATTGTGATGTGTCATGTAAATAATAATATGATGGGAGATGGAACAAACTAATTTTGAGTGAAACATTATTGTCATAATCAATGAAAGTTTGAGGGCAATGTGTCCATTTCAATTTCATGTGCATTACATTTAACAAAAGATTTGGTTTGATTTGCATTGAAGATATTCTCTCTTTGGGTATGATGCACAATCAATGGCACCATTACTGAGATATCCAAAGAGGTGCATACTATCACATGGAAAAGACAATTTCTCTGACACTAAATAAATATTTGGTTGTGGAGAGAAAATATTGAGAGAATGTGATGTGTCACACAAAGAATATTTTTCATGAAAACCTATTGCATGGAGAAGTCTTTGTTCACAACTTACTATAGTCTGTGGAAAGAATATTTGTGTGTGAAACACCAAAAATAAGAAAATGTTGTGTCATGCTAAAAACTTCTATGGTTCATGAAAAATGCAATGAAAAAGACCTTTTTAGAGATGTTATGTATCACAAAAACAACAAAAAAGGATCTTTTTTGCAATGTAGTATTACATAAGAAAAGAAAAAATTCCATGAAATATGGTGGTAGAGAGAAAATTGATGCAATATTCAATGAAGTAAAATTTTCCTAAGAAAAGAAGAAGAAGAAGAATGTTTTTATTTGTTGTGGGACGGGAAAATTTATGTCGTGTGTGAAATAAAATTATGGTAGTGCAATGTATCATATGAAGATAAATTTCAAGATGACATGATATGCTACAAAGATGGTTATTTTTTTGGAAATGTGAAAAGTTACAGAGAAGGAAAAATTTAAATGATGCAATTTTTCACAAGTAAAAGCATGTGGGGCATGTAATTTTATAGAGAAATGACTCTTGGAAGATGTAAAAATGATCTTTTATCCAAGTTTTTGGGAGAAATTCAATATTTGAAGTGTTTTGTTGTTGTCAACATAGGATTTTTTTAAGAAACTTGAGACTTCACGAAGAACAAATTTCATTCAATGTGAAATTGTATAAGGAAGACATGCTTTGCCAGATGATATATGTCACACAAGAAATAGGATGAGGTGTGACACATCACAAAACTACAAATATTTTGAGCATGTGAAACTTTGTATAAATAAAAGATGTGTAAAATGTCATGACTAAAAATGAGACGAAGTGTGAAACTTGACAAATTGTAAAATGCCATGACCAAATTATCTTTTAACACAATCTCATTTCATTATAAAGAAACTTAAGTGGCTGTTGTTGTCATTGTACCCTCTCTCATTCTGTTGTCATACCTATTTTTCATATTTCATTGTATTGTCTCTGTACTCCATCGATATAAAATGTCTTAAATAGGGTAGTCATTTTACATTACTTCATCATTTCATTGTTCTTTATTTTTTATTCTTTGTGGAGCGCTCCTCCTTTGTATTTTTCTAGTGGTAATTACTACATGTCTCCGTGGTGTGCGTTTTGTATAAATGTGTATCTCTTAGTGGCGTGTTTTGTCATAGGTGCATGTATGTATTTTTGTGTTATATTATTTTATGTGTTTTGTATATGCGACTCTGCATGTTGAGTTGTTGTGCGTGATGTGGGAGAAAGAGTGTTGAAAGAGACCAACATCCATACATGCATTTTTCATTACTACTAAAATTCTAAAAAAATTGAACCAAAGGAGCAACGATGGGGCCAACCAAAGGTAACGGGAAGCCTAGATATTTGTTTTTGGTTTCAACCTTTCCTCTAGATTTTATTGATGTATTAATATGTGCTTTGTCTTTTGATGGAAGGGAATGGGTTTTTTATGGTCCTGACTCCCCGGATTTATACCGAGGAAAGGAATTACTGATGGATTGTTGTGCAGTTTAGTCTGGTTGGGTGGTCGGCTATTGATGAAGATAAGGAAAGGCACAAATGAAAAAGAACAAAAACGTGCAAGGATGGAAGGTTACACCTCTAATTCCAAAATATCTTTTAATACAATTTCATTTCATTATAAATCAGCTTATGCAGTTGTCACTGTCATTGTGCTCTCTTTGTTGTTATGCCTATTTGTCATATTTCATTGGAAAGTCTTGTTTTGTTATCATGCCTATTTGTCATATTTCAATGTTTCATACTTTTTAGAGGAATGATGGGATAGGTGCCCCATCTGGAATACAACCTGGATAACATTTTCTTAAAGGTTTTCCTAGGCTTTAGCTGCCAGGAAGAGAGAGGATCACATGTGTGCCTTCGAAGAGCAAGTAGGTCTACCTAGGGAATGTTCATTTGTAGGTGTGTGAAGGTTCTTCTACTGCAGAGGGAAAATAAAGTGATCCTCTAAGAGAGTGGTAATAGTATCACCCTATCAGAGACACATGCAAACAAGAAATATTTGTCTTACATCTAGGATAGTAGTCCACAAAGAGGTGACGATTATTACAACCATAACAACACATTCTCAATATGATAAGCACCAAAATAACCTAGATATTTCAACTAATTTAGTACATGTGGAAAACAAACATGAATCATAAACATTCAGAAAAAAATCTGACAAATATTCATAATTTATGCATAAAGAATGTGTTGGCCATAAAACTTCATATATTAAGTAAAAGTCCCAAGACACATTTATACAATGAACACCACTAGCTCCAATAGTGGAGTGTTAGAGCCACAACTTGCTCCCAAAAAGAACTAACTTGTATCTATGATGGCTTATGGGAGAAGCAAAGGTAAAAATTCATTTGCTCGTACAATGAGGGTGTATATATAACCAATGGGGTGGTCCTTCACCTCCCTTGTGACTCTTACCATTATGACCATTTGACTTCCCTATGACTTTTCAGATTTTACATGACTGTTTACATTTTGTACATGTCCTTTGGACTTCCACTTTATAATACATTTCGAATAGGAATTTATAATAATCCACAAAATAATGTGGCACATGGTGACTCATGACATGACATGACATGACACTGATGATATGGTAATGTCAAGCCATTTTTTGTTGTTACTTTCTTTGTGTCTTCTTGAAGATGATCCCTTATTCACCTCCGCATGGCTTTAAGCATTGAGGAGTCTTCAATGTTATTATATATTGGGTTTTTGTCACAAATTGATGTCCCTATGCTTCCTCTTAATTGATTAACTCGTATTTTCAGGTACACGATTGTCTTCTAGAATGATCACGTTCTTCATCTCGTTCTTCATCATCTTATTATAGCATGATAGAGTAAATGCACCTACAATTCACTCATCACAATACAACATCAATCTGAAAAAACCCCTCGCCTAAGATGTTGCATGATGATCCACTTATTGAGGTGGAATTGGGTGACAAGATGAGAGAGAGGCTCAGTGACTGTGCAATTTCACAGCTCAAGCAATCAATGGTTAGGACTGAGCCTTGAGACTACAAAATGCATAGTTCAAGCTGGATTGGTCTTGAAGATTCCACAGTTAGGGGGTTCAAGGAGCCAAGCTAAGGGCTTGAGCACTGAATTTTCCCACTACTAGTGCTAGAAGGATAGGGAGGCCAGGTTATTGTGCAATTGCATAGTTCAGGAGCTCAACGGCTAATCTTATGGAATTCACATTTCAGGCTTGACTAGAGGAAGTGATTGCATAGTTTTGGAGCTCAAGGGTTGGTCTTAAGCACTAGGATTACTTAGTGCACAGCTTTGGGAGGCAAAAACTGGCCATTACGGAAGGCCAAGGGATAAGGTTGGTGGTTGAGGGCTGTGGCTACGCAATGTGTAATTTACGCTAGTTGAGAGAGGCTAAGTGGTTAGGTGAGGGAGTTTTCCCAAATTTGATTGTGTCGGATCAATGCCATGAATTTGAAAATTAAAAACAAGACTCTGAGTATGATCTAACACATATATTACTCGATGAAACAATAAGGAACACTCAGAACACATACATACCACACTTCCATCAATGTGACAAATTTGTGATGTTTGGCACCAAGTGTGACACCAAAGATACACTTTGTGATGACCGTGATGAAAATTATCCAACAATTATTAAAAATTTGGAAATATTTGTGACACATGTCTTCATGGTAAGACTAACTAATTTACACAAAGATTACCCTTTGAAAACATCAAAACTAGATTTTGTACATTGGGTGATACTTAACATGCTAAAAGAAAACACTTTTACTATCTCAGAAAGGGGACCAAAACATTTAGAGAAAACTCATGCATGTTCAGGCTGGCTGAGAGAGACTAAGTGGTTTGGATAGGGAGTTTTCCCAATTTTGACTAAGTGTTGAATGAGTGCCATGAAGTTGAAAAAACAAGATTTTCAGTATGATCTAACACTTAGATTACTTGACGAAACAATAAGGAATACTTAGAACACATGAATAACACACTTCCCTCGATGCGACAACTTTGTAATGACTGGCACCAAGTGTGACACCAAAGATACACAATGTGACGACTATGATGACACTTGTGCGATAATGCTTAAAACTTTGGATATGAGTGCGACACATGTGTACATGGTAAGAACAACTCATTTACACAAAGATTACCCTTCGAAAACACCAAAACTAGGTTTTGTACATTATGAAACACTTATCATGCTAAAAGACAACACTTTGATTGTCTCACAAACATGACCAAAAAACTTAAAGGAAACTCATTCAATGACTCTTTATTTTTGCGAAAGCAACCTGTGAAGTCAAAGTAAGCTTCGAAATTTGAATTTATCAAGGTGGATATTGGTGGCCATCTTCCTATTTCACCTAGACGCCTAGTTGGTTTCATTTGTTTCCTTGATAATAGTAACATTTTGTATTCTTTGCAGTTTTCTCGGTCCTAAAAATTCAGAGCTATTTTGACCCCCTAAACAATGTTTTTTTCAGGTTTTCAGTAGGCCAATAGTCATAGGTAGGGGCCTATGGTAAATCATATAGAACTTAGAGAGATATTTCCAATAAGGTATCGTACACACTAGATAAAGATCATATGACCAAGTTATGAGCTAGGGAAGTTGGCTGCCCAACTGACCCCAACAGGGCCCACAATCTCTTGGCATTCCATACCTCAGTGTTATTATTTTGGTTGTTTAGGGTTTCCCCTTATTTTTCAATAATAAAAAGGCCCTTCAGCGTGATTGCAACATAGTTCATAGGCATGTAGCCATGAAATTTCTCCTCAAAGATGAGCTACCATTGTCTGAGCTAGTTTATTTCCATTATGTTTATAGGCATCTTTCAATTCTTGATGCTAATGCAATGAAGGTTTATTTTTGCTGCATCTTTTTGTTTATGTTTATATTTGTATTCTGTTTTGTTCCTGCATAAGTCATTATCATGAATGTAAGCCAAATTTTGGAGGGTATTGTAGCTTATAAATAGTTTCAATAGAAAAATCATCCCTAAGTGGTGACAACCTAGTAGAAACATTTTATAATGCATCTGTAGCTTCGTCATAGATTCTATGAAAAAATATAATATTAAAAGCTTGGAATTGTGAAATGAAGTGACATACCTCTTGTTGATAACTTTTCAAATTGGGTGACACGGTGTATAATATTTCATACCTGTTGTACCCGAATCTCAGAGGCACTCATTTCTTTAAGAGCCCCAAATTTGAGGTCAATGGATATCTGTCAACCCAAAATGAGTGCTTCATATTTTGAAGTGATATTAGTGCATTCAAATTCTAGGTAGCAAGAGATCATGTGTTTCTTGTGTTGCGGGTCTACTAAAGCACAACTAGCTCTCGAGCTGTCCTGTGTCTTGGTATAGTTAAAATACAAAATCAAAATATCATAAATACAAGAGTTATGCCCTACACTAGTATTATTACTATCTACTACACATAGTTCATTTTCACCAATTGGACTAGGAAGGAGATCCATATGTGTGTCTGGTGGGACTAGTGAAGGCTAAGAAAGGTAGCATCCAAGATCAGACTCCAAGAAGAAATTTCCAAAAATTAAATCTGCGAAAGAAACTAGCTCGTTCTTCCCCTCAAATGGGGTGACAGTGTGCTTCATGTAAGACTCTAATTTCACCTAGGTTTGGTTGTTCCTACACTTATATGGAAAAAATAAATGTGACCAATCGGTAGAAAAATACTCATGTAATTTGTTGAACCAATCTATACCTAGGAATACACCGTAGGCTTATGTAATGTCCACAAGTACTATGCTTATGAACTAGTGAACTCAATCATTAGATGATAGGTGGATGAGAACATTTATGAGCTCACCAATAGCATGGATAAGGGTCTTGTCCAACTGAATGATATGTGCATTGGTCTTATCCCATTTTCCATTTATTTTCTTTGCAACAGATAATGCCATTACATTTACAGATGCACCAAAATCAACTAAGCAATAGTGTACATTGTAATAAAAGATTGTGAAAGTTAACAAAAATGATCGTCAAAGTGTGTTAGCTTCTAATGTTAAAGAATTAATGACAGAATCCATGGGACGAGAAGACTTACCATCTCCCTTCTATGAAGAAGCAACATCTTTATTGGAGGAAGGATATTCAAGAGCTTGGACAAGTAGTTCCCCTTGGCTTTCTATCCTTGTAAGATAAAATATTTAAATTTTAGCAGCCACTTTCTTCATGTTTCCTGGTATATTATAATCTAACGGAGTAGACATTGTTGAAGTGTATGGAGGAGTGGATTTGTCTGAGACTTATAGAGTGGTAGGTTTGCTTTTACCATCAACAGAAGTGTTGTTTGTGGTGGCAGCTTTTCCAGACTTACCATAAGTGTTCTAAGCTGAGTTGACAGACATTGTGATCTTTCTTAACAAGTGTTCCTTCAATTTTTTCCCCATCGACTCTAGTTCAGAAACTAGCCCTTGGCTCCACAACTTATATAGATGATTTTTCTTTTAATTCGGGGTCTCAATCAGTTGTGGTTCTTTGACATTTTTCTTTTCAATTTTCAACACATAATTGAAGGCACTCACAATGTGTCTGACGCTCACAACCTCTTCAGCCACATCAATTTCTTCAATTTCTTCTATTTTCTTTGTATGCTCATTTAAAAGTGCATTCCTTATCCTTTCTTGGTCTATTTTTTGTTTACATGTGTACATTGTCTAACACATATTGAATAATTCCTTCACTTTTTGCAACATTTTTTTCTATCATAGGAATTTAATGTAGTACAAAAAACCTATCCTTTTCGGATACCCTACTATCTGATATTTTTTTGAACCATATCCAACATCAATAATGGTTTATCCCTTATTTATTGTCTATTATGAAACCCTCCTTAGTTTAATTTAAAATATTGGGCTTCTCGTCTTTAGTTATCTCTTACTAGCTCTTCTATATTAATGCAATATTCATGTGAATAACACTCTCACATCAAGCATTCATCAAACCCCGCCAACTAGGAGTATTGTCTTTGATTAACTTGTTTAATGGGCATGCCACATCCATTTAATGAATATAATATATTCAAGGTCACTTTCCTTGGCTTAGCCTCATTCATTGCTATTGGACCCACTCCTTTGTGGATCCATGTTCCTTTTTCATGTTAAATTTTATTCTTCTTCCTCTAGGTGTTTTTGTGCTTTCCAACCCATATGTTAGATTTTCTTTCCTCTTAATTTTATTAGAAGTGTCTTTTGCACTCCTACTTTATATTGACATTATTGTACTTAGAAGTTCCATTGATATGCTTTTGCGGTCATTTTTTGGAAATTAATACAAATAATACTTCATCTTATATATTGATTCTATGTTGGATCCTCTTCGAAAATATACCATTTTATTCCTTCTCTTTAAATTTGCTTTCTCTCCACAATTTTCTCATCTCCAAGGTGCACCAATTTTCTTGTAGTAGTTTTTTACATATATAATTTTTATGTCTTCTCCCACCTTAATTGTCGGAGGTTGTTTCCCTTTATCTTGATCTCAACGACCTTGTTATGGATTTTCTGTGTAAGCCCTTATCCTTCTTTTACTTTCCCTTGTGAACATTCATTTGTCCCCCCAAGCTCACTTTTCTTTCAGCATTTTATCTTTTTCTAGGGAACCCTTCTTATAACCTTTTTGGGTTACTCCACAAGTCTTTTCATCTTTCTAGAAGAGTGCTACATCTCTTATTTCCTTGCAATGCTTCATGGACATATCGATGACTCTATTTAAGTTGACTCTTAACCTTGGTTGGAGTGCTATCATACTGCCCTTACCTACAAGGTTGTTACCCTAATCGACATGATGACAAATCCATTGATTGCATATAATGTGGGAGAGTTGGTTGATTGATTAGGAGAGGAAGCTTGGTTACCACTAAGGAAGAGAAGCATTGGACTAACTTGTTTTGGAGAGTGCACCATTTTGGAGGAAGGGTATTGAGCCCTAGAATACATGCTTGGAAGGTGTTTCATCTTTGGGGTAGGATAAACCCTACTATGACACTTGTACATCCTTTTATTATAGAACAATCCATGTGGGGTTGCCTTGTTAGTTACTTTTATTCACATAAGTCCTTGTTTTATGTTATCCTCCCTAACATACTCTATATGTAAAAGTAGGAGAGAGCTATTATGATCTCATCATCATTATATCTCCATTTTGTATTTGTTATTGCCTTGGATATGTCTTTAAGGGAGAAAGACAGTAGGACTTATAAGGAAACCCTAGGAGGATAGGAATTGGAGGTGAGCTATAGAATTATCTTTCTAGGTACTTGCGTGATGCGACATGGCTAGGGTTCATAAATCGTAAGAAAGAAAATAAAATATTTTGCAATAGAGGTTTGCTGTATGTGCCAAACAGGACTTCCAGGATATCATGTTGATCTTTTAATATGATAGTTACTTAGGAAAAGATCCAAACTCAAGAGAAAAACCATCAAACATTTCTCCAAAAGAACATCTCCAAAAACCCTTGGGCCTGCTGATGACGTAAACCTGCGCTTGTGACCCATCTGCCTCTAACCCTAAAAGTCCACTCTGACCATGCTATAAGGAACACCAGAAAAAGCAACATCACAAATTCTCCTGCCCCAAGATTGCTTGCCCTCAAGCAATCTAAACTTGTAGACCCATCTAGTGGCCCAATGCAGTAAGGACCTAATGTCTAGATCCCATACAAACCAATGGGTGATGTTATGCCTCTGTGTCAACCTACCATGAATGGGCCCCTCAATGCTCGAATCCCATGCCAACCTCTGACGGTCATCAAAAAATCCTGTTGGATCTCAATGCCACCAAGAACATGCATCAATGCTTTATGGCTCCTACCGCACTATGCTTTAGAATGAGAATAGCGTGCCACCAATAGGATACCAACTCATGATCTCCTACTAATCCATCCCGTGGGAAGGATCGGATCCACATGCACCTATATATGTTACGAGTCCACTAAACTACACCATGTTCAACTCATGCAACTCTACCCAACCAATTAGCCAAATATGTCTAGGAATCCCTGCCACTCCCCCTATAAGTGGGCAAACCATGCTACACTCCATGTCTATGTACTACTCAAGAGGGTTGCAACCTAGAAATATTGTAGCTTCACTAGCTGCCACTACATCTACCTACACCTCCCCAGTGGGTAAACCCAAAGATGGATGCACTAGAGCCTCCCTCTTTTGACCAAAAACTTTGTGCTCCACTGGTCCACTCGTCATATGAAAAATTATTTTGTTAGGTCCCAACGCCTCATCATGACCCATGTCTACAAATAATACCTCCTTGGTGGTTATTTGTACATTTTTCTGATCCTCATCAATGATTAGCACCAGGGATGTCTGCTCATCCCCCTCCATGATAGGCTCAACATCAGCCACCAATTGACTCTCCAAAGAGGGCCCATCATGTGCATTGTGCTCCACTATGTGTTGCTCATGTTGAATGGGAACAAGTTGCTTCTCATCGATATCCTCTACCAAACATGGATGCATATCTCATATGGTATCAACAAATCCCCTCACTGCTCATGCTCCTCAGAGGTGTCCACTCGACTCAACTATAAAAGAAGAATCCCCATCCTGGAAGTTAGAAGGATCTCCTCATGGTCTCCCCCTATCGTCTGCTCAGTGTCACCCATGCATGAGTGGTCAAGTCCCTAAGGTTCCTTGCAAATGAAGCAAATACCCTTGCTCCTCATCTCATTCCTGCTACATGGTTTGTGACCACAAGTCCACTGCAACTCCTCCTGGGTCAACTGTCTCCTAAAAAACCCAATGTTTTTCTCAACTAACCTAACCACTAATGCATGGATGACACCGAGGAGACAATAGTGGGAGATAAGTAGGAGATTCCTTCTAACTTCCAGCATGGGGATTCTTCTTCTATAATTGAGTCCATGGACACCTCTGAGGAGCATGAGCATTTAGGGGGAGTTGTTGACAACAACTCAGAGATGCATCCATGTTTGGAAGAGGAGATTGATGAGCATCAACTTGTTCCCATTCAACATGAGCAACACATAGTGGAGCACAATGCGCATGATGGGTCGTCTTTGAAGAGTCAACTAGTGGCTCATGTTGATCCCATTATGGAGGAGGTTAAGAAGAAATCCTTGGGGTTAGCCATTGATGAGGGGTAGACAAATGTTTGGAAAACCAGCATGGAGGTAGTATTTGCAAACACGGGTCATCAGAAGGCATTAGGGCCTAACATGATAGTTTTGCAGATGATGAGTGGATCGGTGGGGCATGAAGTTTTTGGTCAGATTAGGGAGGCTCTACTGCATCCAGCTTTGTGTATACCCACTGATGAGGTGTAGGTATATGCAGTGGCAGCTAGCGAAGCTGTAGTATTTCCAGGCCGCAACCCTCTCCAAGAGTACATAGATAGGGAGTGTAGCATAGGTTGCCCACTTATAGGGAGAGAGGCAGGCATTCCTATACATATTTGGTTGATTGGTTGGACAGAGCTACATCAATTAAGCATGGTGCATTTTAGTGGACTCATACCATATATATGTGCTTGTGCACTCGATCCTTCCCAAGGGATGGATTGGCGTGGGATACTTCACTTGACAAAGAAAAAATTTCTTCTTCTTCTTCTTTTCTTAGGAAAATTTTACTTCATTGAATATTACACCAATTTTATCTCTGCCACCATATTTCATGGAATTTTCTCTTTTCTTATGTAATACTACATTGCAACAAAGATCCTCCTTTTTTTTTTCTTTTTTTTGTGGTACATAGCATCTCTAAAAAGTCTTTTTCGTTGCATTTTGCATGAACCATATAAATCTTTAGCATGACACAATTTTTCTCCTTTTTGGTGTCTCACACACAAATTTTCTTTCCACATACTATAGTAAGTTGCGAACAACAGGTTCAAATGAAAAATATTCTCTATGCGACACATCACATTCTCTCAATATTTTCTCTCCAATCCAAATCTTTAATTAGTATGAGACAAATTTCCTTTTCCATGTGATAATGTGCACCTCTTTGGATATTCGAGGAATGGTGCCATAGATTGTGCATCATACCCAACGACAGAATACCTTCAATGCAAATCAAACCAAATCTTTTGCTAAATGTAATACACATGAAATTGAAATGGACACATTTCTATGAAACTTTCATTTATTATGACAATAATGTTTTACACTCAAAAAGAGACCTTATCAAAGTTCCGGTTTTTTGCTCTGGGAACTAGGGTTCTGAAAACCCTACGACGGCATAGTCTGTGCACCCTGCACACCTCCTTCACCTTGCATATCGATTAGCTGTTAACAACTAACAAACCGCTTTTGGATCTCTGCCGAGGTAATAATTTTTTCCCATGGGGGGGCCTCAACACCGTCCCCATCGTCCACTTGTAAGGTTCCAGTACAATCAAGCTCCCTGACCTCTGAACTAGGGCACGAAGCAGAGGACAACGAAAGCCTTCCGTGGCAACAAAATGTAAAAAAGTCAATGTACGAGACAGAAGAAGGCAACGGGAAATTGGATGGAAAACCAGAGATAGAGGAAAGGCACAGGATCACATCGAAGACCTGCAAGCCAGTGGCCACTGAATGGCCCAAGATCAAACTACCTAGCCATAGGGTTAATGGACAAATCCAGCTCATGAAGGACCATGCACTTATTGGAAAATTTATTGGTTTTTGGCTAATGGAAAAGGCATTGCAAGGCTGGATCTCAGCCAAATGGAAGCCTAAAGGCCATGTCACCTTGCAACTAGGACCAAAAGGGTTCTTTACAACGATCTTTCTTTGCATAGAAGACAGGAACCGAATCATGGATGAAGGGCCCTATTTCTTCAATTCAACGGGCCTGTACCTAAGAGCGTGGGCGGAAAGGTTCAACCCGAATAAGGAGGACCTTAGTTGGGCTCCAGTATGGATTAGGATGTACTCGCTTCTAGCGGAGTACCGGGGTGAAGACTCTCTCAAGGACATAGGAAATGGGCTGGGGGAGTATGTAAAATCGGCGGAGGAAATGAAGTTGCGCAGATAGACATCCTATGCCTGTATTTGTGTCTTCATGCGATTGGACAAACCCCTCCCAGACTCGGTAAGTCTTCTTCATGATGATTTTGAATGGTTTCAACCTCTAGATTATGAACATGTTCCTTTCCACTCCCGAAGATGCCATGCTTTGGGTCATCTCTTTAGAGATTGTCCTCTCAACCTCAATTCCATAAACGCTGCACACTCTGAGAAGCCAGATCAAGAGGGTTTCATTAAGTTAGCCTCTCGTAAAAGATCTCATAAGAAACCCCCCTCAGGGAAAAAACCCCATCAAGATGTCTTCTCCCTTCCTTCAACCAGCAATAGTTTTGAGGTCCTTGCTGACCCCTCAGCCGATCATCTTCTGCATTCACCCCCCCCCCCTAAGCCCTCAACTACCCCTTACCCCTCTGGCTCTCCCCCAGGGCCCCTCTCCCCTATCACCTCCTCGGACTCCCCCAAGAGGGCTAGCAAGATCTCAGACAAAAAAGCAAAAGACATGGAGGTTGATGATATTCCCAGTCAAACCATAAGCCTAGCTTTCATTGTGGGTGAGGAAAACTAGGTACAAAAAATGGAGGAAGAACCCCAGAGCATTGACCTAAATGGTCTTGACATCCTGGTGATGGAGCAATTCTGCAAAAAAAGGGATTATGATAAAATATCAGAGCTCCAGATCAGCAAACTGGAAGTCATCATCTCTAGGGCTTACCAACAGCAGCAGCTTGGCATTTAACCAGGCAGTCATTGGGATGGAGGCTTGCCCCCTAAAGACTCCAAAAAGCGAGGGAGAAGAACAGATCTCCAGTGAACCATTGCATTAGGGAAAATTTTGGTGGATTCAGGCAAGTATGCTAAGTTAACTAAGTACTACAAGCCCACCCACATTATTAAATCATGAAGTTGATCTCTTGGAATATAAGAGGGCTCAACAACGCTAGAAAACTCAGATTAATAAAAAACATGATTAAGCAGGAGCAACCACAAATCTTCTTTCTACAAGAAACAAAGTGTAACAGTATCACTCTTGGAAACATTCTTTCAAGAGCATGGCCAGAATGTCACTTGTTAGCAGTGAACGCCACAGGGACTTCGGGAGGTTTGGCTATTGCATGAAACACTCAAGCGACTGAGCTGACAGACATCCATGCAACACATCACATGATTCAGGCAACATTTCACATTGTAGGCACCAATGTGCATGGTCATCTAACCAACGTTTATTTCCCACAGGTAGCCAGCAAAAAAATAGCAGCTCTTAATACAATATCAGACCTCAATATCAACAGAGTCCATCCGCTCTGGATCATAGGGGGCGATTATAACATGATAACCAAGATAGAAGAAAATAAAGGAGGGCGAGCGAGATTGGAGCAGGAGGCCACCCATTTCAAAGATTTCATTCATCACAATACTCTACTTGACATGCAATTTTGCAATGGTATGCATACATGGAGTAATTGCAGAATGGGAAGGCAACAAATTGCATGCAAACTTGATAGGTTCCTCCTCTCTGACAATATAGTGCATCTAGGAGGAGATATTTCAGCATCAATTCTCCCTTACTCAGGCTCGGATCATTGGTCGATCGCCCTCCAATGGCAAAGACTAGGCGATGTAAAAAGGAGACCTTTTTTCTTTGAGGCTTTTTGGCTCTCACACCCCGCATTCAAAGACTTCATCAGATCTGTATGGACCTCCTTCCCTCCACCAGTTGGTTCAAAAATGTTTCAGTTCCAGCAAAAGCTCAAATTCCTCAAGGCTCAAATCAAGAGCTGGAACAAAGAGACATTCGACAACATCTTTCAAGTGCAACAAAATTTAAACAAGGAAATGGCAAAACTCCAAAAACACATCATCTCAGAAGGAAACAATGAGGAATTTCTTGCTTAGGAATAGCGCATTCATAACCAATTGGAGGAAAGAAGGAAGTAGGAGGAAATCCCGTGGAGGCAAAAATCTAGGATTAGATGGCTGAAAGAAGGAGAGAGGAACACCAAATTTTTCCATCGAACCACAATTCAGCGAAGAATGCATAATACCATCTCGTTCATTCAGAATCCTGAGGGGGAGAGATTGGAAAATCATGCTGAAATAGAGCAGGAGTTTCTAAGACACTTCCAGCAGGTTCATCAAGACCCCCAAGCAAACAGAACGCCGGCCATAGAAAAAATCATCACTAATGTGCTCAAAATCATCACAGCAAAGCATAATGAACTCCTCCTACATCCCATCATGAAACAGGAGGTGGACGCGACCATGCATCAAGTCAAGGAAGGTAAAGCCCCTGGCTCGGATGGCTTCACCACAATGTTCTTCCACACCTTTTGGGATCTGATAAAAGAAGAAGTCTGGCTAGTGGTGGAGGAATCACGTACCCTTCACTGGCTTCTTCCCTCCCTCAATTCTACATTCATGGCGCTTATCCCCAAAGAGGATATCACCAGAAAACCGGACAAATTTCGACCAATAGCACTTTGTAATTTCATATACAAAGTGATATCCAAGGTAATCGCTAACAGGTTAAAACTGTTACTACCCATGCTCATTTCGCCAGAACAATCGGGCTATGTAGAGGGCAGACAAATTCTGGACGGCATCATCCTCTCTCATGAAATCATACACTCCCTCAAGCACTCCAAACAAATAGGTATGATTCTCAAGCTCGACCTCTCAAAAGCTTTTGATAAGCTCAATTGGATCTATATACAAAAAATGTTAACAGCTTTCAGTTTCTCACCTATGTGGGTGCGATGGTTGATGAGCCTTATATCTTCTACTTTTTTCTCTATCCTCATTAATGGCATCCCCTCCCATCCTTTCATCCCTTCTAGAGGCATTAGGCAAGGTGATCCTCTTTCCCCTTTCCTCTTTGTGCCGATGGCTGAAGGCCTGGGTCGTCACATTAAGCAAGCCCTCCTCTCCAAGCAGCTCAAAGGCTTATCCATCCACAATCTCCTAGCGATATCTCACCAACAGTTTGTGGACGATAATATGCTTTTTGGGTACCCCTCCATTCAGAAAGACTCTCTTTTTAAATCCCTGCTAAACGATTTCTCAGAAGCTTCAGGCACAAACATCAATAAGGCTAAATCTCAAATTTGCTTCTTCCATACCCCCCTGTCACCTAATTTGCCATTGCTCGTATCCTAGGCTTCACCATTGACTCCCTTCCCTCCAAATATCTTGGATCCCCCTCATTGCCTTTGCCTTAAAGCACGCTTCTTGGTGCATTCTCCTTGAGAAGCTAGAATCTCGCTTAAATCTATGGACTCATAGAGCTCTGAACATTGCCAATCACTTGGTTATAATCAAAGCGGTTCTTTAGTCTATGCCTCTTTATATTTTCTCTATCTTCGCAGTGCCCAAATGGGTAATCAAAAAAATAAAATCCCTTCAACATAATTTCCTATGGGGCGCCACTGTTACCCACCGCAAATGGGCCTTAGTAAGGTGGACCACAATCTGTAAGCCCAAAGAAAAAGGGGGCATCGGTCTAAGGGACCCAAGTCGTAGCAATTCAATCATGTGTGCTAAAATTTGGTGGTAGTGGATAACAACACCCAACAAGCCATGGGCAACCATTTAGACAGCCAAATACGCCAACCTTAGACCGCCGGAATACCTAATCAGATACAATCCCACAGTGAAAGGTTCCCTAATCTGGAATGCAGCCAAACAACACTACTTAATGATCCAGCAGCACAGTTTCTGGGAAGTGAGCAATGGACGATCAGCATGCTTCTGGATGGATGCATGGAATCAGCTACCGAAGCTCCACAATATCCTTAAACAAAATCCACGCCGCTACAGGGAAGGGGAGCTACAAGAAGAAGTTTGGCAGAATTGGATCCAGGATACAGATTAGGGATATAGACAATGGAAGCATAGTAATCAAATAATTGAGCACGCAGATCACCACACTCAACAGCTTCTGGAGAGGGAGCTCCAAAATCAGCGAATCAGATGCTCGAAGGACACGAACATCCTTCGATGAGGATACACACCCAGGGGAACCTTCACTACAAAAGAGGCCTACAAGATCATCTGCTCAGATTCGAAACCCCTGGACCCCATTTGGAGCCGAATATGGTCTTCAGGCATCTGGCCCAAAGTCTCTCTTTTCCTTTGGTTGGTGGGGCACCGCAAAATCCTCACCTGGGACAATCTCAGACGCATGAACTTTCATCGACCATCCATGTGTGTCAACTGTAAAAACCAGGAGGAAACCTTTCAGTACCTCCTCGATTCTTGCTCTCTGGCCAATCAATTATAGGAGAAAGCCGACTTTCGATGTCAACGAAATTGTAGAGAATCAGTAGACATCCTCGACTCTCTGCGCCAGTGGCACCAGACCCCCTACAAAGGTGGAATTCTCAATCACCTTTGGATAATAATTCCTAGTCTCCTCCTCTAGACGGTATGGAAAGAAAGGAACAAGCGAATATTCAAGGATCATAGCTCCCCTCCAGAAATTATATGGGGCAACCTCTGCGATAACCTCCATGAGACCTTGGCGATTGGCAAATGGACGCAGGACGACCTTCCCTCTACAACTAATGAAAAGGCCATTTGGGCAAACTGGAATTTGAACCTTTCGCTGGGAACTCAACCCCCCACCCCGTTTATGCACAACAACAGTAGGAAGGACTCTTGGACCCCTCCCCCAAAGAATAGAATCAAGCTCAATTTTGATGGCGCTTCCAAGGGCAATCCCGAGAATGCAGGATTTGGGAGTGTTTTCATAGACTACAAAGGATCTCCAATCCTCATCTACTTTGGGAAGATAGGTTGGGACACCAATAACTCGGCAGAGCTAGAAGGGCTTTGGCAAGGGCTTCTCCTATCTAAGGATCTCAACCTCTAGCCCCTGGAAATTGAAGGGGACTCCCAGATTCTCATAAACATGGCCAACCAACTACAAAACGGGACTCATGCGAGGAAAATAGCCAAAAGCTGGAGGCTTGAGGCCAGGCTGGAGGCCATAGAACATCATCTCCATAACAATCAAGCCATTATCTTCAATCATATCAAGCGGGATGGTAACAAGGTTGTTGATCTCCTGGCTAATTTGGGAGTGGAAGCGAAACACACTATGCTTTCTGGCACAATTGACATTATTCAAAATCATGATCACGCCCAGGAATGCACCATGCTGGTTCAAAAAGATGTAGCTCCCCCGGATGCGGGTGAATTACGTTGTGCATAAGTTGATGGGACGGGGGTGGAGCAATGCGACTCGACACCTGCCCACCGTGTACGAGGAGATAAATGCTAAGCTAAGGAGGAGAGCTTGGCATGCAAGCCATTATACTCCCCTGTCAAGTGCTTCAGGTTCTTCATGCACGTCCACTGCTATGGCTTCCTCCTTCACAGGCTGCTACTTGCAAGATATGGCAGCCATCATCAATAAGGTAGTTATGGTTGGGAATTTTCAAGGAGAGTCTGTCCAGTATAAGGATAGGCTTGGCCTTGCATTAGCGGTGAAGCTTGGTGAGTCATTAAGCTGGGCTCATCCCCTCACCTCTGTTCTTCTCCTGGTTCTCTCTGTTGATCCTGAGCCTCGGACAAGAACACTGTGTCTGGTTTTTATTCTGGAGGTTCATAGTCTTTCTTGTTATCTCCAGGACTTTGTCCGAGTTTCGGGCTCTGGGAGGCGACCTTAGAGAATATAATTCTTAATTTCGGGCCCCTTGTTCATTTGCCTTGTTTTTTTCGCAATCTTGGAAAGGGGCGGGTGGGAGATTGAGAAGAACAAGCCCTCTCGTCTCTTTCGGTCCTCTCCCATCTCTGTTGGTTCTCAGGGTTTCAGTGCAGTGCCTGGTTGTAATCCTTCTACTGCCCTTTCCACAATGGCTCGTCTTCGTCAGAGAATGGGGTGCCGCAGAGGCCAACCCCAGCGCACCCCTGCCGACTCCACTTCGGACTAGCCTGCCACCAACGAATTGTTCACAGGGTGATATCCAAGCACCCGTAGTGGACGCGGAAGGCGTCATGTCTCAAATCAATCTCGGGGGCCTCCTTCCTTGACAGGCTCTGCCATTTTCACATTCAACAGCTCTTAGCATCAGCCACGGATTACTGCCCACATCTCCATGGTCTTCTATGAAACTACGCAAATGGAAGGTTCTGACACTCATACGGGAGGTTCATGTGCTGCTGCTGGTCCTCCCCCTGCATTCCAGCTTGGTATTGGTATGATGCCACATCATGTTCGAGCTGACTCGGGTGGAGGCATACAAGATACAGAGATGCTACCTGTTGATCCCGGACCTTCTGTTCAGTTCACTGCCCCTGTTGATGATGAACTGGAATTCGGCTGGTGCCGAATTGTGGAGGAACAACTTGATGAATAGCCTGCTCTCACTCACGGTGGTCTACCTTTTTGGTTATGTTTTTGGCAATCCTCAGGCTAGTATATTTTGGTATCTCGGCTATGGATATCCTCTGGTTTCTGCTGTACGGGTCTCCTTGTTTTTTTTTGGTGTATGGGTCTCCATGTGGTAGGTTCAGCACTGGGTCATGTGTTTTTTCTTCTCGAATGAGGCTTATGTTATTTTCTGGAACAATGGCTCTTATAAGAGCAATGATCTTACTTCGGTCACTCTATAAATATTTTCCCTTTTCCTTAATAGAATTAAGTTTACGCAGAAAAAAAATAAAAATAAAAATAAAAATAAAATAAAAATAAAATAAAAAATAAAAAATAAAAATAAAATAAAAAATAAAAAAAAAGTAAAAGATAAAATAAAAAATATGTTTTACACTCAAAATTAGTTTGTTCCATCTCCCATCATATGATTATTTTTGTAGTACATCATAGTTTCTCAAACATCACTTCATTGTGACAAGCTAAAAATTTCTAAACTTTCTTTCATATGATCGCTATGTTTTAGTTTATGTAACCACTTCCAAAAATAAAAACTTTTAACATTTACAACTTATAAGGGGCATACATTTTGTAAATTTAAAAGACACTTATAACTAATATAACTTCAACAAAATTAAAAAAATAATAAAATTAAAAAGGAATAAAAATGTATTTTAAAAATTAATATAAAAATCAAATTCTTTATGATATATTTTTTTGATCATTTCATTAAACTTGGCCTACAAAAATTATTTAAACATTATAATTATTCTCCCTATTTACTATTTTATTCTTAACATTATTGTAAAAAAAATTACAAAGATCTAATATAACTTCAATAATATAACTTCAACACACTTAAAAAATTATTAAAAATAAAAATGCAATAAAAATACATTTCAAATATTAATATAAAAATCAGATCATCTAATTAAAATTAACCTACAAAAAATATTTAAACATTATAATTCCTCTCTATATTTACTATTTTATTCTTAACCTTTTAATATAAATTGGGTATCTACCTTGTAAAAAGAATTACGAAGACCTTTAGGCCGATGAAAATCATACAAAACTTGAGCTTCCAAGTTTCCAACATATGTGTGGAACAAACAAATAATAAATAAAATAGTGAATATTTAATATTTTATTTATGGTCCTTTTAATATAATTATAAGCTGAGTATATGCATTTAGGATTACCTTGTAAAAAAACCCTTGCAAATATTGAGCAAAACTTTTTGGACTAATCAAAATCATGCAAAACTTTGAGCTTGCAACATGTTTATGAACTAAACAATTAGTAAATAAAAGAGTGGGAGGTGGGAAAAGAACAACCTTTTGAACTTTAACACATAAGTTGTAACGTGGCCGGGTTACTAAAATAAATGTATAAAATGTTTGAAGCAATCGATATAATATTGCAATCTGTTTTTATCTCGATGTAAGATTCTAACTAAATATAATTATACTTTTCTGAGTATTTCATTAAAGTATTTAGATTAAGATCATAACGTTGGGTATTTTATCGCCTGTAAAGACTGATGATATTTGAAGTTGTTAAGAATGAGAGTGTTTCTCTCTCGTTGGAAGGGAACAAAAATTGAAACGGTCCATCTGTAGGTTTATTTTCAACTTAAACACTGCCCCTGGAAGATTTTGGAATAATTTGTGGGAGAGTTGTTGTTGAGGAAGGCGCCCGTGCAGCAGCCCTGAGGCGTATTGAAATTAGCGGCAACCCTTATCCCGATTGCAGATTCACTTAACATACTTACGTGGCTGTTTGGACGCACCTTTCCGTCTGTGTTTACAGGGACGGAGGTTGATATTCACTATCGGAATTGTCTATCTCGGCAAATTTTTGCGACCAGAAACTTGTGTTATGTCTGACATCTGTCGTTGTCTCAGCGCCATCTAGCGGACAGCTCGAGGCATGGAATTAAATCCAAAAGTACAGGGCTACAGCACCCACCGATGCCAGGTTGTGCAATGCACAACAAAATGGTTAACGCATTCAAATTATCTAAAAATAAATTCAGTTGTTGGCCCATTCACCGCACTGCGCAAATCAATTAATTTGTTTTTAATTATTACAATTTCTATTAAAATTTAAATAACTATTAAATATTAAATATTGATTTATGAAATTCCCGTAAATTTAAAAATAAAATTATAATATTTAGTATATTTATCTATAATTGTTATTAATATTATAATTATTTTACAGATTTTTAATTTAAGATAGTTTTAATGTTTTGAAGGAGAGTTATTAAATTATAAATTTAATTTAAAAAAAAAAGTAATGTCATTTTTTATAAAATTTGTAATATTTTCTAATTTATAATTAGTGTTTAAATCCTATATATTTACTTTAAGGAAATATTTAATTTTTTTAAGTAAAAATTTTCTAAATAAAAAAAAATGTTAACCATAATTAAAAATAAAAATACAAATATTTACTTGGTTGTGGTAAGTTTTAATTAAAATCATTTTTTTATTTCAACTTAAGGTGGATGAAGATCTTTTGTTTTCGTATTTTTTTAATTGAGGGCATAGACTGATTCTCAAGGAAATGTGCTCAACATTTGCTTAAACTTAATGCTTATCAATTTGAGATCATTTCAATTCTAAAAAGTTCCTCCATGATAAATTTCTCATTATTATTTATAACATTCATTTATATATAAGCAAATTTTATTTAGTAAAATGGTCCATTACTTTTGATAAATTTAAAAAATTATATTCGTGCTCCCCACCCATCAATTTCCTAGGGAGTTGAGATTATTCCAATTCTAATAAGTTCATCAATGTAAGTTCCCCATTATTATCTATAACAATAATTTATAATTCTTTTTTTTCTTAAGTTAAAATTGACCCATTACCCTTTTATACATGGTTAAGGGTAAATGTGTGAATTAGTAAATCATTCTGTGTTGCAATAGTTTTTTTCATTATATTTATGAAGCCTTAGGCTATATTAATATTTGTAATGTGGTTGTACTAGTAAAATACAACTCAGAAGACGTGGTAAGAAAATTTCACTCTCTCTCAACCATAAATAAAATATTCCAATGTTCATGTGAAATAACATAATTTTCTATCAATTTAAAAAAAAATGATAAAAGTCATTAAAAGTGGAAAAAATAAAATATAAATATAAATGAAATATTTTCTAGAAATTAAAAAATAAATGTCAACTATAAAAAAAACAAATATGAAATACCTATTTGATTACTTTAAATTACATTACAACTTAGAAGATATAAAAATATTTTAGTCTCACACTCAACTACAAGTAAAATATTTAGATGTTAATGTGAAATAACAAAATTTTATATCAATTAAAAAAAAAGTATAGAAAGTAAATATATTTCCAATTAAAAGTGTGGAAGATGTATAACTTTTATACTTATTAAAAAATATTTCAATACAAGATTTAGATAAACTATTT
>APFE031736616.1:0-14924 GCA_000404065.3 Pinus taeda
TATGTATGTATAAACTGGGGCAATTAATTGGAAAGTTAATATATATTTTCCATGTATAATCGCCCTAGCATCAACTTTGAAATTATAATTAATGAAGACAGGCCAACATTATAACTTTCCAATTATAACTTTCCAAAGTTGATGCTGGGGTGATTATACATACATTTCCAATTTATGGTACAACTAACATAACCTTAATCATGATTATTTATATTCTTAAACAACGATTTGATAGTTTTATGGGAAATGTTGATACATCTTATCTTGAATTTAATTGGGCAATATTTAGAATATATATTTTTTTTTGTTATTGTTAAAATTTTATATTTATTAGGTATTTTTATAGTAGATTTTAGAATTTTTTTTTTCTCTTTTCCTAAGATTTTCAAATATTTTTAATAGATTCTGAAAATTTATAAAAATTTACAATTAAATAAATAGAACAATGTCTAGAATCTCAGACCATGTAATTTGTTTACTTTTCATGATTGCAGGCTACGGTGTAGAGTGCAGCATTATGATGAAAGGTACTTGGAATGTGACTATCTGCGGTCACATTAAACCCATGGACTATAAATAAACATGAATAGAAAGTTAAACAACAATATTTGTTGGAGTTTATGATTTTTCTTATTCATCGATTTTGAAATCTAATAATCCAATTGGATCTATTCTAAGACACAATTGTGAGGCTTACAAAGGTCGGATATACAGTAGTTGCTATAGATTACGAAAGGTCAAGTATACAGTAATGGGGTGACTATAATGATGCTGGGGTGATTCTGAAAATCACGGGGTGGCTGGGTGATTCTCAGAATTGCCCCATGTGCCCATGCCAGCATTGCATACTGGAATCTGACAATAGCTAGTAATGACACTTACTACTTTGATGCTGCAATGATAATGGATTATTAATGCAAATCTATTTAGAGCAACAGATGTAGAGGTTGAAATGTAGAACAATCCTTTTTTATATAAAAAAGAAAACCAAATCCAATTCGAATAAGCTAATAGATTAAGTGTAACTAACAGTGTGATGGATGCTGAGTGAATAGGTGAACCAAATTCTTAGTGCGATGCCCATAAATGTTAGTTCATTAGGTTAGGTTTCCAAAAGCTACCCCACCATCTTTGGTCAGATTTTTGTTGGCTTTGGTTTGAAATAATTTAAATATTATATTTCATTGTGTGTCGTATTTAGTTTTCATATTATAAGATGGTGTTGGGAAGTTGTTAGTGATGCACATTATTGACATTAAGGTTTCCACTTTAACCTCTAATCCATTAAGAATATTAAAAATCTCATCCATTGACATCAATGATGTCGACATGATATGTATTTTAAATAAAAAATTTCACCCGTTGAGATTAATGGGGGAGATATCATGTTTATTTTAAAAAATGATGGTAATTATTTTTGTTCACCCATGAAATATCATGTTTATTTTAAAAAATGATGGTAACTATTTTTGTTCACCCACGAATTTTGTCGAATTGCATGTAGGCGTGGGCACATGAGGCGATTTTGAGAATTGTCCAGCCACCCTACGATTCTCAGAATCACCCCAGCATCATTATAGTCTCAAGGAGTATTGCCCATCTGCTGCAATATCTACACTTGTAATCTTTCACAAGAATCAACCTTCACTTGTTTGTCAAATAACCATGTCTACGCATGTGGAAATTTGCCTTGATACATCAGTGAATGCGAACTTTCAAGGCCTGAATAGGGTTTTTGTGTATATCTGGTGGTTGATTATCAATGGAAAAGTGTCCACCACTTTGAGAATTGGGCACTCTCCTTAAATCTTTCCAAACATTCTTTTGAGTGCATTTTCAATTTGAAACTTTCCAACCACAGTTTATAATGATGCCATTGATAATCAACCACTAGTTATACATAAGAACCCTATTCATGCCTTGAAATTTGGCATTCACTGAGGTATTAAGGAAAATGCCCACATGCACAGACAAAGTTATTTGACAAACAAGTGAAGGTTGATTCTTGTGAAAGATTACGAATGTGGATATGGAAATAGATGGGCAATACTCCTTGAGACTATAATGATGCTGGGGCAATTCTAAGAATCGCGGGGTGACTGGGCGATTCTCAGAATCGGCCCATGTGCCCACATCTGCATTGCAATGTAGATGCGGGCACATGGGGCAATTCTGAGAATCGCCTAGCCACCCCGCAATTCTCAGAATGGCCCCATGTGCCCACACCTGAATTTCATTTTCCCAATAAAATATCTATTATCTAAGACCTATGATATTTCTACGTGAAACACAAATAATATTTTTTGGAATTTCTATAAACTCTGAAGTATTAAATTTTTAAATTGTTCTGGTAATATCCACCACTGGCAAATGAAGCAAATGATGAGTTGATACCATAAATATAATTATAAGGTAAGATGACCACGTAAGGTAATGAATGGTATCGCATAAAAACAATCATACAATTTTGGTTATAGTAATGATGTTAACATAAGCTACCAGCACCAAATCTATTGGAGTTATTGCCAAGTTAACTCCAACAGATTTGGCACTAGTAGCTTATGTTAACATCATTACTATAACCAAAATTGTATGATGGTTTTTATGTGATACCATTCATTAGCTTATGTGGTCATCTTACCTTATAATTATATTTATGGTATCAACTCATCGTTTGCTTCATTCGCTGGTGGTGGAGATTACCAAATCAATTTAAAAGTTTAATACTTTAGAGTTTACAGAAATTCCAGAAAATATTATTTTCGTTTCACGTATAAATATCATAGGTCTTAGATAATAGATATTTTATTGGGAGAATGAAATGCAGGCGTGGGCACAAGGGGTGATTCCAAGAATCGCCCAACCACCCTGTGATTCTCAAAATCGCCCCAGCATCATTATAGTCTTAAGGAGTATTGCCCATATGCTACAATATCCACACTTGTAGTCTTTCACAAGAATCAACCTTCACTTGTTTGTCAATTAACCTTGTTTGTGTACATGGGCATTTGCCTCGATACCTTAGTGAATGTGAACTTTCAAGGCCTGAATAGGGTTTTTGTGTATAGCTGGTGGTTGATTATCAATGGAAAAATTTCCACCACTTTGAGAATTGGGACCTCTCCTTAAATATTTCCAAACATTCTTCTGAGTGCATTTTCAATTTGAAACTTTCCAACCACAGTTTATAATTATGTTGGGGCGATTCTGAAAATTGCAGTGTTCTCAGAATTGCCCCATGTGCCCACGCCTGCATGCTAGTGGTTGATTATCAATGGCAAAATTTCCACCACTTTGAGAATTGGACACTCTCCTTAAATCTTTCCAAACATTCTTTTGAGTGAATTTTCAATTTGAAACTTTCCAACCACAATTTATAATGATATTGGGGCGATTATGAGAATCGCCCAGCCACCCCGTGATTCTCGTAATCACCCCAGCATCACCATAGTCGTCCCATTACTGTATACCCAGCCTTTAGTAATCTATACCAACTACTGTATATCTGGCCTTTGTAAGCCTCACGACTGTGTTTGAGAATCGATCCAATTGGATTATTAGATTTCAAAATTGATGAATAATAAAAATCATAAAATCCAACAAATATTGTTGTTTAACTAACTTTCTGTTCATATTTACTTATAGTCCATGGGTTCAACGTGATTGCAGATAGTCACATTACAAGTACCTTTCATCGTAATGCTGCACTCTGCACCGTAGCGTGCAATCATGAAATGAAAACAAATTACATGGTCTAAGATTCTAGATATTTTTGTATTTATTTAATTCTAAATTTTTATAATTTTTCAAAATCTATTAAAAATATTTGAAAATCTCAGGAAAAGAGAAAAAAGAAATATTTCTAGCTAATCTAGCTATGAAAATACCTAATAAATATAAAATTTAACAATAAAAATATATAATATTTTTATAATATTGCCCAATACAATTCACAGATAGAGTATCAGCATTGCTGATAAAACTATCAAATGCAATTTAATAAATATAAAATATCATGAATTAATGGTTATGTTAGTTGTAACGCAAATGGAATTTGAAAGCTATGTATAATCGCCCCAACATCAAACTTGGAAAGCTATAATTGGAAAGTTATAATGTTGGCTTGTCTTCATTAATTATAATTTCAAAGTTTATGTTGGGGTGATTATACATGGAAAATATATATTAACTTTCCAATTAATCACCCCAGTTTATATATATAATATATATATATATAGATATATATAATATATATAAATATAATATTAATATATATATATATATATATATTACTTACATCAACGTTTAAAAGTGATACATGTCGTGGCGAGCTTATTGACAGCGAAACGGGGTCCATCCTTACCATGCCAGACGAAGGACTTAGCAACAGCTAAATTAGAAATGTTCTAACCACATATCCTGCAACTGGTTTTTGTCTACGTAAATTTATATTTTCCATGTATAATCACCCCAACATCAACTTTGAAGTTATAATTAATGAAGACAGGCCAACATTGTAGTCAATTAGTGGTCGAATTCGCCATGTCCATCAATGATTCAACAAAAACAATATATAGTAGCTGCGACTACAATGATGTTGGGGTGATTTTGAGAATCGCAGGGTGGCAAGGTGATTCTTAGAATCGCCCCATGTGCCCAGGCCACATGCAATCTAGGTGTGGGCACATGAGGCGATTTTGAGAATCGCCCCGCCACCCCATATTTTTTATCATTACATGGAAAATATAAATTTATGTAGACAAATGCAATTATACAACAACGAAACAACTTGTATATTAAACTACAACCTATTAGCAAATCAATAATCATCTTAAAAGATTGCATGATCAAAAGCATTTAGTTGGAGACATATGATATTTAATCTGTGATGCTTATTTATTTATTATTTAGTGGCTCAACCTTGTTACCTGTTTATTAAATTTTCAAATTAATATATAATATACATTTTCAAAATCATAATAATACATACAGCTTTATGAATTGCTCTTACTTTTAAATTATTAATATTACAAATGGGAATGATTTTGCTTTTTAGATGAAGACATAGATGACTAATTATCATTGAACAAACTTTTCAACTACATAACTATTAAGGTGGAACAAAATTTTTGTTAGTCTCCTAAGTAGCTCGCTAATAAATGAAGGGTGACTCATAAATATATTCAAACCTGGGAAAAAGGATGGTTATTATCAGGCTATGCAAACCTGGGAAGAAGGATGGTTATTATCAGGCTATGCAAACCTGGGAAGAAGGATGGTTATTACCAGACATGGATATGAGGCATTGCACATGGTATAACAAGATGACTTCGAACTTCAGGCAAAGCATTACAACATTGTAATGGGGGCAAAAAAATGGTTCTTAATGAACTTAAGAAATAGGTTCACAGAACCCATCTTGTAGAATTGAGACTTCTGTGATTTGTCATAGTTATAAAGAAAGCTTCAGCGTAAATCACATAAGAAAGATTTCTGCCAACGCGTTTCGAACCAACCAATGTGGTTCATCGTCAGGACAAGTTGAAAATACAGATCTAGCTCAGCGCTTTAAATAGTCCATGCAGAGACTCCAACGGCTAAAACACTCCAACGGCTACTTAATCATTCCAGAACCCCAGTCAAACGACCTCACATAGATTTAACAATCAAAGCTAGGTTAATCTGGTAAAACTAATTTATTTAATTAATTTCAACCATTACCCTATTATACATAAAAATATGGACATGTTAATATTTATTTAATTAATTGATTAAATCTAACCTAAATGTATATTCTCATACTTTAATTATTGAACCTAATCATCTTACAAGCCCTATTAGTTATTATTGTTACCCTAATTGAATTTATTTTATAATTTATTTTATGGAAACGGTTAAATGGTCAATTAGAAATTAATTTATTAATATATTGAAATAATAATGCATTATATATGGGTTAATTATTAAGAATATATGGGTAAAAATAATAATATATATAATACATACTAGTTAGCAAATATATATATAAGTCTTAAATAAAATAAGAAGGATTATATGTATTAATGTTATAGAACAAGGTTAAAATCGATATTATATATAAACTAATTTTTAATGTTATATGCATAAACACAATAGTATATAATAATATTAAAATAGATATTAATTAATTAGTGTATTTAAATTAATCTATATAAGTCATACATAACAATACTATGCTATGGTTAATCTGGTAAAAATAATTCATTTATTTAATGTACATATATATGTGTTAGAATTTATTTAATTAATTGATTGAATCTAACCTAAATCTATATGTATATTCTAATACTTTAATTATTGAACCTAATCTACTTAAAACCCTATTTGTTATTATTGTTACCCTAATTGAATTTATCTTATAATTAATTTATAATTAATTTTATAGAAATGGTTAAATGGTCAATTAAAAATTAATTTATTAATATATTGAAATAATAATGCATTATATATGAGTTAATTATTAAGAATATAAGTGTAAAATAATAATATATATAATAGATACTATAAAATTAATTAGTTAACAAATTTATATTAATCTATATATGAGTCTTAAATAAAATAAGAAGGGTTATATGTATTAATTTTATAGAACCAAGGTTAAAATCGATATTATATATAAATTAATTTTTAATGCTATATGCATAAACACAATAGTATATATAATTAATAATATTAAAAATAGATATTAATTAATTAATGCATTTAAATAATCTATATAAGTCCTAAATAACAATACTATGCTATGGTTATACTATTAATAAATCAAATATAAAGAGGGACAAATAGAAAAAAGAATTAAAATAAAGAAAAACCAGACTCACAGGAACAAAAGCACGCCCACCCAGAGAAAGAACTCGGAAGAACAGAGGGGGGGAGGAAGAAAACTTAAGACGACAACGCAGGGATCCAATTCCTACTAACCTTCCATCCATCGTCTCTGTTGAGATTGATGGGTCTTCGCTCAATTTCGATAGCTTCCCTTAACTTGCGATGATGAAATCGGTCAACCCTGGCAATGACTTTGGCCTCTTCTATGCAGACAAGATGCTTAGTTTTGTCCACATGCTCTGCTAGAGCTGAGGAATTTATTCTACCATGCCTCAAGTCCGCAGCATGCTCACCAATTCTCTGCTGGATGGAGCACCCTGTTTCCCCTATATAAGGGGTCCCACAAGAGCAAGGAATCAGATAGACCCCTTTCATGGCTTTGGGGTCGACCGGATCCTTTACTGACCTTAGGGAGTTACGAATGGTTCTGAGAGGTCTGAAGGTTGAGGGGATATCAAACTTCCTAAGGATCCGAGCAATCCGATCCGTGGTCCCTTGGATATATGGAATATGGACACCTGGACGGCGCTCCTTAGGCTCTTTTTTACTAAATGCATTTTTGGAGGCAGTAAGGAAGGCCTTATGACCAAGGTGCCTGCTATACCCGTTCTCCATAAAGACATCGAGGAGGTGGTTTCTCTCCCTATCCAGGTTATCTTTATCCGAGATCCTGAGGGCACGCGTAGCCAGGGTGTTGAGAACACCCATCTTTTGAGCTGGGAAATGATGGGAATCAGCGTGAAGATACTGCTCTGTGTGCATCTTCTTATGGTACACCGCGTGAGAGAGAGAGCCGTCCAACCTCCTGGAAATAAGAATATCCAGGAAAGGGAGGCTGCCATTGTCCTCCTTTTCCATGGTGAACTTTATGGCAGAGGACTGGCCGTTGAGGTGATCTAGGAAATGATCAAGCTCTTCATGGCCATGGGGCCAGATGACATTGGTGTCATCTACATACCTTTTCCACAGCTTCAGAAGGAGACGGGCCGAGGCTAGAGCCTTGGCCTCGAAATCTTCCATAAAAAGATTAGCCACGATTGGGGAGAGGGGGGAACCCATGGCAACGCCACAGGTTTGTTCATAGAACTCCCCTTCGAAACTGAAGAAGGTGGAAGTGAGACATACCTTAACAAGATGCGCGGTGTCCGGATCCGTTAGGCGATGTATCACTTCCATGGCTTCTCTAATGGGAATGCACGTGAACAAGGAGACAACATCAAAACTGACAAGAATGTCCTCAGGGTCCAGCCTAATATCCTTAAGAACCGAGATGAAGGATGCAGAGTCCTTCACGAAGGACTCAGTCAACTTAGAAAGGCTAGCAAATCATTCACCATCATATAGTGGTGGATATTAACTCAACTTTGAAGTTATAATTAATGAAGACAGGCCAACATTGTAGTTAATTACTGTTCGTCTTCACCATCTTTGTCAATGATTCAACAAAAACAATATATAGTAGTTGTGACTATAATGATGCTGGGGCGATTTTGAGAATCACAGGGTGGCTGGGCGATTCTCAGAATTGCCCCATGTGCCCACACCTGCATGCAATCCAGGCATGGGCACATGGGGTGATTCTGAGAATTGCCCCACCATGCCGCGATTCTCAGAATCGCCGCAGCGATATATTGATTCTACACATTATGTAACTAACTTTTTTCTCCTTCCTAAATAAAATAATGGAAACAAACACATGCTCTCTGACCAACATGTCATCAATATTAAATGTTGAATTCGAGTTAGTGGGGAGACCTTTTTATCCTAACGTGACTTAATGGAATTTGTGTAGTATACCACTTTGTGACTCCTATAATGTGTCCCATTCTATGCGAGAGTTTCCAGTCGCATAAATGGTTAAAGTCCACTCACCAATATATTGAACTATTAATGGAATCTAGGAAAATGTTAAAAGTTTCAGAACATGACATGGATAACTTTGTCCTTTATGATAGCAATATGCAATAGGAGACGATTCTACACCACAACTTAGCAACAAGAAACATTGGGTTGGTTTCCTCAGACATTAGAATTAACTTACTTGATATATATATATATATATATATATTATATATATTATAGATATTAGATATAGATATAGATATTAGATTATAGATAAAGATAGATATTTATATTTATCTATATCTTATATTCATATATTATATTTACTATATATATATATATAATAAGTTAATTGGGAGTGGTGGGTGAAATGCTATTATTTTTCTTACTAGCGATATGCTGACTATAATACCATGATTGTAATGATTTTGTGCGTTTATGATTAAGAATTCCTTGAGAATATATCTATGAGATTTTGTGAAAAGTAAAATATTTCTATAGATATTTTAGAGTATATTCAAATTTATATGATAGTAGCAATGACTCCTGGAAAAGTTATGTGGGAAGATGTTAAATATATATCATTAAATTAAACTGATATAATATTATGTTATATAGATTGATAGATAGTGTTAATATAGTTTATATCAATATTCAAGCATGTAATTTTTTTTGGAAATTGAAACAAATTAATAACTTGGAAATCAATGTTAAATTCTGTGCTAAATTATGTAACCTTTAAACCTAACAAAATGAATGTTCAAATCAATTTTTTTGAAATAGCATAAAATACAGTTTTATGCATTTAAGATTACACATATAGGCTTTATTAATGTGTCAATTTTTAAAACACAACCTCCAAACCTAGGCTAGATTCTAGTTCATAATTGCATTCCCATTGGAGATGCATAAAAGGAAATAGCTATGCATATTCTCAAACATATTATCATAATTTGTGATCTTACAGGTGTATTACATGTGTGTTATATATTGTGATCATGAGTTATAATTGTGAATTTCTAGATTACTATCTTTAGCTAATCAAATCCACTTTCTTAGAGCATGAATAGGCCTGATGGTTAAGAGCATGTGTTTCCTCCTAGGAGGTCACAGGTTCAAAAACCAAAAGGGGTTAGAGTAGGTATGCCTTTGTAGACAATAATCAAATCGTTACATGGAGGTGGGTCTCTTGTCCCACAAACAAGGGGATCTCATACACCAATTTACTGTCTAGCTTGGCTATGACCTTAAAATTGGATAATAATAATAATTAGGATATAGATTGTTAGAAATTCATAATCTATAAGGGTGAAAGCATGGAGTTGGGTTACACATTTTGGCAAGAGATGGCATGTTTGGGTGGAAAAAATGATTGCTCGATTGAGCCCTTTTTAAGTGCTCGATCGAGCCGTTTGAGGACTTAAACAATGTAACCCAATGTTATTTAGGAGCTCGATTTAGCCATGTCTTTGCGGAAGTCAAATGAAGGAGATTGGGTTTTGGACTTATTTTCTGGCTCAGATAAGTTTTATTACATGGAATTGAATTTCAATATGTTATTTATTAATTTATATGTCACTGTACTAATTTACTTCATTGTTTCTTTTGTACTTGATAATTAGGCACAACATTAACATGTTTCCTTCAAAAAGGAAGAAATTCCATTGCCATTGAAAAAGATCCAATACAGTGCAATTTTATTTAGCAAAGAATTAATGTTGTTCAATTTCTTCCAGATGCAATGAAAGAAATTGGGATGAAGAAAGGGGACTTTAGTGAATCATGTGTGGTGAAAAAGGCAAAGGAACCCCAACCACCATTACACAGAATGATTGGAAAGGCATACATTTGGAGATTCACAGACATCAAAGATCCATTAGAGGAGGAAAATGAGCAAAATGAAACAGAAAATATCGTGGAAGAAGATAATGATGAAACTCGAGAGGACGAAGAGTTTGGATTACGTGACATTGTTGATTAAATTTAAGTTATGCTTGGAAATCAAGCTCATTCTTGGAAACTATTAATTAGTTATACTTGTAATGTTTTGACTTTGACATTTTATGAGAAGAATAAGCACTCAATTAAGGTTGTTATGTGTTCAATATTTGTATTATGTGATTTTCGCATTCATTTTTATGTTAATCAGTATTTTTTGAAAAAAACAGTGATTATTATTATTTTTTGACATGAAATTCATAAAAAAAACTATATTTATCATTCTTAGTTAAAAGTTTTCTATAAAACCCTGTAATTTTGACATGCATTCCTCTAAGTAAAATACAAGGAAATTACCTCCAAAACATGTAGTTTTTTAGTTATCATTTATGTTAAAAGGTTATTTTTTGTCAATTGTGAAAATTATTGTTCTTTTAGAGACAATTAATTATCATTTGTATTGAATATTAATTAATGATGTATAAATATATAGAATATTGAAAATTCAAAATATCAATCTTCTTCTTTAAATATGCAAAACAATAAAAACCTTACTACAAAAAAAATTAAAATAAAAAAAAGAAATATGAAGAAGAAGACCACTTAAAAAATTATTAAATTTAGAAAATAATTATTTAGATTTCATACATTAGAAAATTTAAAGTCAAAAACTAGGTCTTTTAAAAAAATGGCCTGATGCAAAATTACCACTTTTTTAAATCAGCATGAAAATCACTACCATTCTAAAATGTAATGTACATTAAAAATTTAAAGTGTGAAAAATTATGCTCTAGAAAAGAAATGTGTGTTTTGCATCACCCCCTTTCAAAATCGGGTCACTTTTTTTCTATCTCTACAAAACAGGTAATAGTATCAGTTCCTGTTTCAAACTTTACATTGTTTGTCCCAGTCAAGTTGTGGGATTTATTTAGGATTCATATCCTATTTCTTAGGGAATTGTTCAAACTCCTTAATAAACTTGTAACCTTATATATGTACGAGATTTCTTGCTAATGTTGAATAGAAATGGCTTGTGAACAGGCACTCTCAAGCTGAGCCAACCTCACCTGAGAGTTGTACATTCCTGTCATAGTTGGTGCATTATTAAATTATAGGAAGTTCAATGGAGTCTAGATCATGATGAATTGATAATATGGTATGAGTGCAATCAAGGATCCATAAGGTAGAGCCAATTTGAATTTATTCCCAATGTCCACCTATGAAACGTAATTGTTTATATCCGAATAGAACACATAATAACTTTCCTAACCTTGGATTAATGGTGAAGTGTATGTGTGGCTATGAATTTTTGGGCATGGATATGTAGCATTCAAGTGTAGAAATCGAGTAGAGATTTTATATACTGAGTTTTATGATGTCAAACATTGGACTCTCGTTTATTCAGTGCATTAAGTAACTAAGTGGAGGAATGCTTGAATTTAGAGATGTGTGGAAGGAGGACAAGATCTGAGAGGCAAACCTTGTAGTTGTCAGGAACGCTATCATTAGTCATAAAGGAAATGTTGACAAGAATTATGGTATCACTTTTATGTTCTATTGATCACTATTTGATTTCTATAAAATTTATGTAAATCTGGTTACATAGATAAGTCAATCTGAACAGAGCGTTATTGAAGGTAAGAAATATAATTTGTAGCTACATGAAAGTAAACCTGGAAGAATTTATTTACTTTTGATGAACTCAAGGTTTAGATTTTGGTAGTTAAAAGATTAATTAATTTGAGCATATTCATATATGTAACTCATAATTTAGTTGCAATATAATGTTGAATATATGAGTATAATAAGATGAGGAACATTTTGGAATGCAGCTTCCTGTAACCACATGATGAGTTTCCTGTAACCACATGATGAGGGTTAGACTTCTTTGTAAGCATAGGTTGCTAGTAGCATTAATATACCTATCAGAAATTATATTGCACCAATTATAAAGATTATGTTAGACATTATTAAATTTAATAATGTAGATCCTAATTTCTATCATATTTATTACTTTATTATAAATGTATATTATTAATAAACTAATTTTATATAATTAATGTATAGTTTAAAATACATATTATTAAATTGAAATATTTTATCCTCGATGGAGGGACAAGCAGAGAGGAAGGGATCTCAGGGGGGTGTTTGCCAACCCATTGACTCCCACAATGATTAAGGTGGGGAGTGGCGTGGCACGCTTTCCCCTTGCATGAATATGTGCAAGATTATTGTTCATAAATGGTGTAGTCTATCAAATTAACTCATTCATTTTTGATGGAGTTGATGTAGTGGAGGGAGGAGTAGAGGCTTCGCTGGTGGTAAGTAACTTTGTCCTATGTTTTTCTGATTTGAATTGGATTTTCCATTATTTTCCCTGGTTGGTTTTGAAGGAGTTCGCGATGGAATCTAATGGTTAGGATATTTCCAAGTGGAAAAATATCGAGAAAGGATTTCTTTGGCTCCTATCATTGTGCAGTCTCAACCAAAGGGGGGAGAGGGATTGCACTTGTAGAGCAGTTGTTGGGAAACACCAAAATCATGGCCTCAATGCTGTAGGAGGTCACTAGACACATCGTAGCCTTGATTAAAAACTTAAGGTGGTTTCATTTGCACCCATTGTTTTTGGCTTTTCTTTTTTTTTGTTCTTCTATTGTGCATTGGATTTTCAACTTAGGTTAGTCTGTTAGAAGCCTCTATCTCCAATATGTGTTTCTAGGTGTATGGCCAAATTTTGTTTGGGGCTCTAATAGAGGCTATCCTCTTAGTTTAGTTAGTATGTGCTAATCTACAAGAGGATTGGGCACAATTGTATTATTTCCATTGGGTAGTCGTCTTTCAAGAGGGGCTCTTTGTTTCAAGGGTTGGGTGGAGGCTTGGAGTGTTGGAAAATGTAACTAGTTTTGCTCTTCATAATTGTCATTGTACTCATGTTAATATGCAAAAAGAATTGATTTCTAAAGAAAGAAGTTCGATTTGAGGCAAGAAACAAGAAGGAAGCTAGAGCAAAGATCAAGAAAGCAAGAAGAAGTCAAGAAGATATTTTTTTGGGCCTTATTCTCTCACACATGCGAAGGTTAGGGCTACTGGGAGGTCGATAATTACAGGAGGTCGAGTATTACAGATCCAAGTTGCAAGAGAGTTGAATACTCTAATTTGACCTAGTTTCACTCTCGCTGACTTTGGAGACATTGACTTGCATAGAGGAAGACTTCTTAAAGGGTTGACACATGCCATAAAGAAGGATTTATGTTGTTCCAAGAGACTAAAGTTGCAGATTTGAAGTAGAGGACTAAAAATCTGAAGTGGAGCAGATTTGAAGTGGTTTGACCTTTGTTGACTTGGTCAAATTTTGACTTGTTTGGAAGATATTCTTGAAGGGTTGACTTGGTCCTTGGAGGAGGACTTGGTTTAGGGTTTTGGGTCTTGGTTTTCTCATTTGAAGTAGATTCTAAAAAGAAGAGAAGAGATTATTTCTAGGTTTTCCCCTTGGAGGGGTTTTACCCTCGCTTGGAGCCTACTTTTTGTGTCCATTATATTTATTGTTTTTCTCTTGATAATTGTTTGATGAAACGAACTAACAAAGAAAGATAAGCATATAACTAAAGTTCATAAACAATTATTAAGATTAAGGAGAATTTGAATTAATAGTTGAATCTAAATTAATAGTTTCCCCTACTACATTCTCCAACATGGGGTTAAAAGTGTTAACCTCAGGGAGGCTTTAGTGAATCCTCAAATGAATTCCCCTCTTAGTGTGTGTCCTAACTGCAACCATACCATGCCAGGAGGCTTGTCTTGTGGGTTGACCAAAATGACTTGTCAACAAGGTAATTGTCACTGTGGAAAGGGGGAATGTGGGCAATCTAGTCACGACCAACGTAGTCTATCTTGGGTTGAGATTTAGGCAGAGGAGACAACTGCCACTTTTCAATCATAACTCAAATAAGATCTAATTTTTATGAATTTCATAGTGAAATTAGGCATTGGTCAATTCCCAAAATACTATGGGATGAAAGAATATGTAACATTTACTATATTAAGTGCTTTGAATCTAAAAAGCTTTTTCTCTTAAATTGTTCATCTTATATACACATTTGTTCTAATTTTCAAAATATTTGTCATATTACCAACCTTTCTAACCTTTCAAATTAAAAAAACTATAATAGAAATACTCATACTCCTATTAAGAAACAGGAAAGAAAAAACATTAATGTTTCTGATCTATAATCATCTATCTTTTTATTTTACTTTGATTAGATGATAATAATAATAAT
>APFE031736623.1:0-18653 GCA_000404065.3 Pinus taeda
AAGCACCAACACCCAGCAGAACGGGCAGGATCATAGAAGAAGGTCAAGGCTTCACAATTGTCCATTGACCCGATTACCCTAACTGAGGGTACTCTGCATGACATCGGCGAGACGGTGTGCGATGTCACAGATGAGGATCTCAAAGATTTCATCCAGGAGAACTAGATTGTGTTGGCAGCCCTCAGAGTGGAGTTGCAAGAATTACAGGCGTGCCCCCCTTAGGTTTGTACCCTTTCAACCAACCTCGCGGTTAGATCCACAGCAGCAGAGCAGATGTTTTGCACGCAGATGGTGAACACAATAGTGTTGTCGGACGGGGCTCTAGTGACATAAAATGAGGATGACAGGTTTTCAGTTAGCATGATGAAAGGTCTCAGTGTTAATCAAGCTGCCCTTCCACATGAGACACTATATATATTGCAAGATGGGATAACAGCAGAGTTGCACGTTAGGGAGAGCCGCATGCTCCAAGTCCTTGGTGAGTAGAAGATAAATATGGAGCAACTCAGCTTGCAACGTGATGACTTGTGTCGCAAAATCAACAACTGGTGCAGGTGATAGATGATGCTTGCCGAAGCACCCTGGAGCTAGCCATCCTAGCAGATCTACTAGTGGAGGTGTGGATCCACAGGTTAGTAGCATGAGTCCATGAGGCTAAGGAGGAAATGGTTCAGCTAGAGATGAATCTTCAGATCATCAAACTACAATTAAACGCACAACCATCTACTCCCTCGGAAGTTGGAGAACAACATGTTGGCGCTATCACAGAAGGATTAGAGGAAATTGGAGGTGCAATGTGAGACTGCACCAACATGTTGGAAGAATCACATGAGGTCCTCACCACTCTACAGGAGGAACCCAACATCCAATTCTTAGAAAGAGAGGCATGAGAACTCTAACAACAGTATGACAGCGTCTAAGGAATTACACAGACAGTGGTCCTCACTCAGTGGCTTGTGAGGATGTAGCAGGCTAAAGCACAGAAGGAGTAGGTGGACGCGACATGACATAAGGAGGTAGTTCCAAAAGTACACGTCCACCCTTGGATCAATGAGGCCTTCACCATCACGTCAAACATCAAAGGCAAGGTCATGCACATTCAGGGGATGCACACATTAATGCAGAGAAGCACCCTAGACGAAGAGGTCTCAGAATAGCGCATGCAATAGATCCAGCAAGCAGCAGCTCAGTGTGTTGTTGACCTCCACGTAGTTCGAGAACAGTTGGAGGGACTCTGCGCAAATATTGCCATGCCAATAGAGTGACTCGAGGGTGGGTCAAAATGTTTATGTTGGGGTCCTATTGGGCATGGAATCCCCCCGAAGGCATGTTTTAGGGCTCAAAGCCCAAGTTTTGACCCAATCTTGTTGTAAAGCTCCGTGAATTTCAAGCGTGGAGTGCGAAAGGCATGATAGAGTCATAGGCTTGTCTGCCCTAGTTTTGTAACGTAATGTCAGCTGGATAAACCTACCTATGGTCCGTAGACCATGGGATTGTATAAGTAGAGTGAAGCTCTAAGTGTAAAAGAAGGAGAAGTAGAGAGAGAGAAGGAAGGGTCTAAGTAATGAAGTGAAGTGTGTCTTTGGGTCGTAGAGTAGGAGAAGGCTCTACGGTTGAGTGCACAGAGGCCTAGTAGTCCGCAACTGAGTGCGTAGACCCTTGCAGCTGAGTACGCAGGGCGAAGTTGAGTCTGTAACCAGAGAAGGAATTAATAAAGAGAAGTTTGTTATCATTTTGTGTATCTGTTCTTGGGTTGATGCATGTTTGATATAATTTTCAAATATACTATTTATTTAATACGCACACCTGTATGAATGGTTTATGTTGTTAAGTATAACTTAGAGCACGCAAGTAGGCTAAAATAATCAAGTAACCTTGGAATACCAGTAAGGACTTGGGTAATAACATACAATCACAGCGTTTGGCCACAGAGTAGGGTTGCATGAAGGCAGTATATCAAGCTCCGAGGTACGAGAAAGTGCGCACAACAACTTGCACATAGGGTCGAACCGCAGACCACTTGAAATCATCAGACATCTCTAGGGTGTAGAAACCTGCTTCTAGCACCCTACCATACTACTTCATGTGAGACCTCAGTCTATGCTCCATAGGCTGTTACTGAAAGGGCCAGTAGTACCAGGATTTGTTTGGCTAACTCAACTCTGATCCTGGGTCAGGCACCATTAAGCCAACATTTTAAAATTCCAACACATTAATAAATTTGTGTCTTACTGTTGACAGTGCTGGACATCCATCAACCAAGGGGATCTCCCTGGTATGAAGTCCCAATTAGACCTCACACCATTTGGTGTAGGAGTCCCATCTGGTATAAAGGCTTAGTTTCAAAATCCTCAAAGATATTCCTTGGCTCTAACTGTCAGCACGAGATTGATGCAACGGTATCTTCGAATAACAAGGTGAGTGTGCCTGATGAATGCACAGGATAACTGTTTCTAGGTTCTCTTACTGTAAAAGGTGGGAGAAAAGTGAGCCTACAACTAAGAGGTAATAGTATGACCTAGGAAGGGACACATGCGAGCCAGGAAGGTATATTTATCATCCAATGGAATAGTCCATTGGTATGTTATGCAAACCATTTAACTATATGGTAGGTGGGCACAAAGACTTATGTTATCAAACCATGGTGGCATAATATGTAATGAACCTATGGGGAATATGCAATATGGCGGAGTAAATCAAAACCTATGGAAAAAGGTTATAAACTATGGTGTAGAAGTATAACAAAGTATAAACAAGTTCATACATGGTGGATCCCAGTCTAGTCACATGGCACAAAGGTCGAGTCACATGGTTGCGGAGTTAATGGCCATGACTGCCAGAGGATGTGAGTTAACTTGCCAACAAAGCACTGAAGGTATGGTGTCAAACCATATTACAAACATATATGTTAAACTTTGATGCACAATATATATTAAAACAAAAATATGGCTTTTATACATTGTGGAGGTGGAAACCATGTGGCTCAGTGATATTGCACAACAAGGATGAAAACGTGCAAAATGTGGTCCAGCCAACATGCCAGAGCATTTTGAGACCAATAGCTTCTGGAACCTTCTCATATGTCTAGAGAAAGATAGATTTTATTTGTCTCTTTGTTGCTAGACTATCTTCTGATACTAGGGAGATCAGCCTTTTTTGCAAGATCGATTTATCCGACCAACAAATTGGCGACTCCAATGGGGATTTGAATTTGGTTTTTGGTTTTCCTTTGTCTTTGACTTGAGAAACTTGTTTGTGTTTCTTATTTTTGATTTATGTATGTTGGCTTGGGTAGTTTTTAGGATCTGGATTATTATTTTTTTTTCCGAAGTTTTCAGTGGACCACACTTTCTATTTACAGATAGTGCGGGCATCCTCGCGTTCTTCCTTTGGGAAACAAAGTGGTACCGCATATGATTCTACTGGAAGCCTGCGGACCCTGTCAAATTTTTGAAAAACCTAAAAATGTTTTCTTCCAGTTAAGTTTAGTTTTTATTAAAGGTCTTTAGTGTCTACCCAGATCTGCATGTGTTTTGTCAAAAATATCTTGTGAGTGAGTTTCATTGGTATTTTTGTTTTAGATGATTTTCTAGAAGTTTTGCATGACTGGAGTGGTTTTCACTTGGTCTCTGTAGTGACTCAAAGATCAAAAGCCTAAGAAACCTTAGATTACCCTAGTGTCTTTTTGTCTTCTTGCTGAGTTTGACTGACTTGTGAAATCTATCCTTTGTGAGAAATAGATTTAGTTTTCTCCTTGCAAATCTTTGAATGAACTCGGTTATAAGTTTTGAATTTCATTTTTATAAAAGAAAACATATCTAGATGTTTTTTGATTGATTTGTTATTTTGGACAAATGAATCCTTAGTTTACTGAATAACTAAGTAAAACGTCCTAAAAAAGAATTGAAGCTTTTATTCAATTAGGTATTTTTCAAGTTTTTAGATCTCGAAATTACTTTTTGTAGTTTTGAGTGTTTTCTAGAACTTGTAGATCTCTTCTGAAAGAAATTGTTTTTTGTAGTTTCAAGTTTGAAGAGAAAAGGGATTTATTGTGAGCATAATTAGTAGTCTCTTTTTGAGTTCTTACTGAAAAAGACAAAAAGATTTTGTTTCCATTTGCATGTTATAAGAAAGATTTGTTTCTCAAAGAATTGCATTCTTGAACTCTTTCTTTTAGGTAGAAATTCATTGAAAGAAAAATGAATTGCTTATCATTTTAGGTGCATCTTTTTAGTGTTTTTGGAGTCGAGTCTTCACACCATCAAAGTTTCATCTACATACCTATTGACTTAAAGAACAACCCATAAAAGTAACGCTTAATTAAAATTGATCTAGTAATCTTTTTTATTTCTAGGGCTCTTATCACCAATATAGCTTAGGCTAGTATCTTGGAGTAGGGAGTAATTAACCCTCCAAGGTAGTTAAAACAAATAAGTAGCTATATCTTGTGGTAGGAAATAAATCCAATTGTAATTGATACATTCTGGGAAGCTTCTCTTAAAGGAGTCAATCACGAGATCATGTCTGAACCTTTGACACAATCAAGTCTGTTTCATTGGGAAAGATAGAAGATTTGCGCATATTATAAATGGTAAACCTCGGACTAACCATTGTCAAGGACCCTGGGGTCACTTATTGGTAAACCTTGGATTGATTATGTCGAGTAGCCTTCAAGGGGATTGAGATTTGTTACTCTGCCCTTGCGCGTAGATGGGATCGTAAACTATTCCCCCAGTTGTATTTGTTGTTGTTGGCAACCTTAGCGTCCATAAACTTAAGATTATTTCCTCAGGTAATGGTGAAGGACAGGTCTCACTGTACCTGGAGAAAACGTCGACTAGAATCACTTGGACTCTCTGGGGGGTTTTCTTCACTCGAGATGGTTTTGTGAAGAAACTTGTGCTAGTATGTTTCATTAAGCAGGTTCTGGGGGTAACTGTTCCAACCACCCTTTCTATATTAAAATTCTACGATGTTGGATTTCATCACCAACTAGTGTTTTTAGTATGGGAAGTTACTGTTTGTGTGTGGTTTGAACTCTTAGATTTTTTAGGCGTGTGATTCAGTTGTTTGTTTCTTTAGAGACTTTAGGTGCTTTTATTGAAATTTTCTTTGTTTGCGTGTGATTATTTTCATTCTACACCCAGTGATTATTATCCTTGATCAATCATGTCGAGACAGTCATCTATGTTTTCCTAATCACTAGAAACATTTTTATATGGCAATCCTACTGTTCCTTTGGGGTACGAGTCACTTTCTGGTACTTTTTCAGGAGAAACTCCTTGACCGACTGAACATCAGTTATCATCTGGTAATAATGGAACTGAACCATTGAACGCAGAGCAGATTTTTATGATGTCAGGTAGTATTCCAAATCCTCAACCTCAAGGTAGTCAGTTGCTGCCTGGGGTACAAGGTAGTCAGTTACCACCTGGGGGACAACCTCAAGGTAGTCAGTTATCGCCTGGGGGGAAACCCCAAGGTAGTCAGTTTCCGCCCGGAGGGCTACCTCAAGGTTTTCAACCTTCAGGATAGTACATACCCGAGGTCAACCCCAGACTCAGTATATTCCTCAAAATGCTTATCAACCCCAGAATTAGTATGTGCCTCAGGGTTATCCTCAAGGTCGATACCCAACTCAAGGTTTCCAACCGCCTTCTGGTCATTCATTTTTACAAGGTGCTGGAAATGTACCTCCTAATTATCAGCCCTACGTTCAACTAGGTTATGGTCCTTAATATGCACAACCTTTTATGGGTCCCGGAATAAATATGGTGTGGGATCTATCTCAAAATCGACAGACTTTGCAACCTAATGTGCAGTTATCTAATCAAAGCTAGACAGCCTTTGGTTTCTGGTCCAACCCAGCAACCTGTCCAGCCTACGGTTCAAACCTCTACACCTGATTTAGTTCAACATCCTGGGCTTTACTCACCTTAGACTCCACCTCGAACTACTGCATTTTCTGTTCAACCTACCACACCTGTTTCTGGAGTATTTGTAGCTCCGGTTTCTACTATCCCTGCATTAGTGCAAACTCCTTAAGTCTCTGTGCCCCAGTCAGGACCTACAATTTAGACTTTAGTCCAGATGCCTGCATGACAAGCTGGTCCAAGTACAATTGCCATGAGTCAATCGTACTAGGGACAGTATCAATCCGGTCCTGCTATATAAAACCCTTGATTTGAGTCATTATGCTGGGGGCATGCGAACTTATAACAAGCATATTTTTTCATTTCAAGCTTGTGTAAACATTAAATCAAATCCAAGCAGAGTTCTCTATGGCTCAAGCTTGTGTAAAAATGAATCCATACCCAATTTACATCTCGTGATTGTCGTTTTTATCCACTAAATTCTGCTAGATGAGCCTTGGTTGTTTTCATTCCATCGCCACCATCTCTTTGGCTGATCATATGCTTTCACTTGGTTGTTTTTCCTTTCCTAAGGGACCGCAACGATGAGTGGTTTTATTAGCCAGCCTCTTAACCAGTACATGTTTTGAGCAGTTCCACCATTACTGGAACCAGTTGCTACCCTTTATACCACTCGTTCCTCTAGGATGAGTACTCTTTAAGCTCTTTTCTGAATTGTAAAATATGAAAATATTGTCGATTTTTTTCCTTTTTAAACTCGTTAAACAGAGTTAAAAAGGCAGTCCACTTACAACTCTTTTGTGACCGTATAAACATGAAAATATCGTCGGAATTTTGTTGTTTCAAGTTCGATACTGGTTATAAAATGACGTGTCTTCAGTCACTTTTTACTTTTTCGGATTAAAGCCACTAATTATGAAAATTACTCCTTAATTGTAATGGTCAAGCAGTTCTCTCAAGTATTATTTTATACTTTTTCCGGCTCGACGGACACAAATTTAAAAAAAAGGACCCCTCTGGAGTTTTCTTTTCTGTGTCTTTTTCAAACTCTCTAAACATCAAAAAGACTTTGAGTTTTACCTATGTCGGACTCATTAAACCCTGACGACATTAGACTCGTCACCATGATGAGACTAGAGTCCTCTTTAAACTCTTTACAAACTTGCTAAATATGAAAATATTGTCGAGCACTTGTCCTTTCTAGCTTGTTAAAGTATTGGAAATGTCATCCGTCCTGTATTATTTTATCTTTTTTAGAACCTGAGGCATTATTTTACGAAAAATTACCCCCATGGAGTTTTCTTAAGTTTTTCTTTTGACTCCCTAAAATTGGAAAACACCAAGTTTTTCCTATACTAGACTCGTTAAAATTTAATAGTAAATGACCTGTTCAATTTTAAACAGGAATGAACCACTCCTTCTTAGGGTTTGAATTTTAAACTAAGTTGGACTCATCTGAAGGGTGACTTATAAACAAGCAAATGTTATCCTCCTCAAGCTTGTCAAAAATAAAGAGGTACTTGCCATAAATGGTCGGGAAAAAGAGAGAAAAATGAACCTGTTTGTTACACTTTGTGTTTTAGAAAAGCCATTAACCACTCTTGAACATGACACTTTTTTTTCACCTGGGTTGGGAAATCCTTTGCCTAACAGTTAATCAAACCATATTGAAAGTCTTCAGCTAGTTTTTGGGTATTAGCTTTGGGTCAATTGTCACCAAACCATCTGCAGTGTCGTTATGTGTTCAAGAGGTTAGTTCAAATAAACCATTCATCTACAAGATATCTGTCATCCATTTTGACCATCCCTAAGTTAGTCCTTGCCAATATATTTCTTCAAAACCTGATCTATGATTTCGTGTTGTGGGCTTGCCTACGACAGATCACTTTCTATCAACTTCAGCTCATTATCTAGAAAGATGATCTAGAAATCGTCAGTACCTTGGAATCTGCATGCCCTGATGACAAGTTTCTTGCCTTCGATGATAGGTTGCATCATTGACCTTCGATCAAAGGATTCTATGACATGTTCGACATCAGCTCATTTATTCACATTTCATGGATTGTATTGAGTACTTTAAGATCCATTGACATTATTGGTGGTTTCTCTTACGCTTGTGAACAGTTCACATCATTGACTAGTAACTAAGTTATTTCTACCATGTTTGACTTCGACACATTCATTCATATGGATAGAATCGTACTAGTTCGGGAAGCAGAAATCAAGACCCTGGATCTAGTTTCTACCATCTAGGCTGCAAGGAATTCTGTTATTCATTATATAGTGGACTATTCATAAATAGATGGTTGCACCCATACTATGTCTATATATGTCTATACTCGTGATGTATTACAAAATAATTCTTGTATCAGAATAGTTTAGTTAGTTTTCTAGTCGGTTTTAATCTGAGTATGGGAATGCCTACCCCAGCGATGATATGTTCACATATATATATTTTTCATTGAATGTTTTTATAGGTTCTGACTGGGGTGTCCATAGGATGATCCTTGAAATGATAACGTACTTCACTCTTCATAGATGACAAACTCTATCTTCATCTATTACAGACTTCGCACTTTAGGGGGCAATCTGTTGCACAAACAATTGTCACCTTGGCATTCTGCAATCTATGTGAGTCCATTACCACTCATACTTTCCTCCTTTGCAGGTCTTAAGCCCCAATTCCTCCTATCAAGCCTTGAGAATAAGAGAAATCCCTCAAAAGTCTATAAAACTCTGGTTCTACACTTTCTCTTAGCATTACTTGTGGCCCCACACCTAATGGTCATGTCTCCTATGCACCTAACCGCTCTGTCTCTGTGTTATGGGTGAGGACCCCTGTAAAAGTTAAAAAGGTGAAAGTATATTCTTAAAAACTCACTTTGAGTCATTCCTAGAAGCTTCTGGAAGGAATCTTGAGGTCGCAAGTTCGCTCCCTTAAGGTTCATGCATCCCATACCTTAAGGAGCTAACCCCTTGACGTGAGGAGCTTATCCCTTTGAAGGAGGACTCTATCCCTTCATAGGTGGACCTGTAACCTCCTTCCTTTATGCTATAAAATGAAGCATTGGGCTGGTTACTTGAGAGGTTGAAAGATGAATATTTTTGAGGTGAAATGCTACTAGAACTTAGTATTCTTAATTGAGCTTTTATGAGGAAATATTACATACCTCTTTGATCTCATTTGGAAGAGTGTAAGGCTTGTCAAAGTAAAGGAGATTCCTGTTTAAGACCCTGGGAAGAGCTTGTTCAACATCAAGGCTGACAAGGTTGTAAGGTTCTTCTACTTCAAATTTAATACAAATAAGTTTGATTTTCTCAATAAGTTGTTGTTGTATGGTTTATTTTATGGATTCCTTGATCACCATAATGGATATTATTTATGATATTAACTATGCAGGTGTTATTTGATGTTTGCTTGTTTGTGATTGTAGGTTCTCAAAAGGAAACTCTTTCAGACAGTTGAAGGGTGGCTGCATCAAAAATCACCTCCTTTTCCCAATCTGGGGCTCCCAAGGGCTACTTTGACCTCCTGCGCAGTCTCCATGGGCCATGGTCAGCGCGCTTTGACCGTGGTCCTCGTCGTTGCACGTTGGCTGCCATTACCACTAGTTCAAGGTGGTTTTGATCACTTTTTTTGGAATTTTTAGACATTTGTCCTGACTTGATACAGTCATGGTTCTTTTCCAGTCTTTGATGGATCCAATTTGGATCATTGGTTGCACAAAATACTTGTTTTTCTTACTTGATTCGATATGGCTATAAAGCCTATCCCTCCTCAGGACGAGACCAAGTCTACTAAAATATTCCTGATAGTTATACGATATTCTTTGTAATCTAAACTTGAATACTTTTGTGTAAATTTTGTTATTAAGGGCATTCAATACCCAAAATTATTTCCAAGTTCTCATGTATCATTAAATTTTTCGATTCATTTATGGTGAAAGGAACTTTGTTTTTATTCTATTTTTTATCTAGAAAAAGACTTTCTGCTTAATATCTACTACCTTCCGAAATTCCTTCTTAGCTTCCTTCATCAAATTATTATTAATCATGTTAATTCAATGAAGCACCTAGTTCCATAAAAGAATTATACTATTTTCTTTTTTCTCCTTATAATCATAGGTATGAACTTGTATTTGTTAATTTCTGGAAAACAATTCCATTTTTCATAATACACGTCTCAAACCTGGGATTGTTTATGGGGTTGTTAGAATGACCTAGCCTAATATCTAATCCAATTCTTAAGTGTTTATTTCCAGTTCTCTTTTCATACACATGTGGTTGAATTTACTAATTATTATGTATTTTGATTCATTTGTTGCTAAAATGAGTTACTTTTGTCTTTTACAAGTCTAATTAATTGCGTGTCAATGACCAACTCAATCACTTAGTTGTTTTCCTACATAGGTTTGTTCATCTTCGACCATTACCTACCACACCAATTTTTTATTTATTGACTACATACTTAGTCACATTCTGGAAGGGTTTATTTATAACAGCTTAACACTTGCTCTCATTCTAATTCAGTGATTACCCCTTTCAATTCTTTTCTTAGAACTATCTTTATTTATTTACAAATATATCATAAATTTCATCATTTTCCACTGAATGCAACTATAATTTGACTAGCACCATGATGAACCTTAGTTGCAGGTTCGAAACCTTGATCTTCAAGTCACTATGGATAGGATGTATATGAAAAATTTATTACAACAACCTACCAATCTCAGAAATCTAAAATCTAAAAATATCACCATAATATCTTTATTTCTAAAAAGATCATGTCAACATATAACCATTAAAATTTCATTAAAATTTAATTATATACAAAATAAATATAGATTCCAAAATCAGCAATGTATTTATCTGATTCCATTTGGACAGCCAGGGAATTCAACTGGGAAGAAGATTCCTCCTCCCAACCAATGCAGTTGGAAACTATGTCCAACTCTCCCTCCGAGCCTTTTCAATTCCCATAAAATTAGTAATAAACACTTTGTTCATAGCCCTCGAGACTACCGAGTCCAACCGATAACTTACAAAATTTAAGGATTCCACTAGCTCTCATCCATCTCAAGAAAACCCTTTTAGCAGTGTCCTAATTACCTTGACAATGTCCGATCGAAGGTTCTTAGTTTTTCTTTCATCCTCCTTTTAGATGCCTTTGGTCTCTCTCTCTCTCTCATTTTTCTCTTCGACTTATAGTCCTTATTGATATGTTTTATCTATAGGGAAGGAGGAAGTAACTGAATGAACTGTCTAGAAACTGAAAATTTTCATTTAGGGTATTTTCTCGTGAATTCCAAGATTTTTCATACTTTTATTTTTATATAAAATTAAAATAACTTAAATATTGAAGTTTCTCACTTAGGATTTCTGTGTAGCCCATGATTTACCACATATTTGCGATAAAAGTACATTAAATGTTTTACTTTTCACCAAGGGGTGTTTTATATATATTATTTTTTCTTAAAAATAATTAGTATGAATTTAAATTATAAAAGATGGGAAGTGATGATAATATATCTACTTTATAATTAATGTTACAATATAATAATTGAAGTGGGGTTTATATACAACTAAAATTTTAAAATAGTGTGTAATGTAAAAACCTTTCATCATGGGACACTAATCTTATTGCTTTTTTAGCATATAAATATAAATAATATTATAAATGAACGTAAAAGATATTTAGGTCTTTAAAGTTTGATAAACTAATTATTGGCTTAATGAACATTCATCATCATCATCATCGTATCATCATCATCAAAAACTAAACACTTCTATATCTAATTCAATATTATAGTTAAACCATTTTCTTAGAATTATGTTAGTTTTTGGTTGGGCAGGAATCCCCGCCCCCCCCCCCCCCATCCCCAAAACATGTTTTGGGGCTCAAAGCCCAAGTTTTGATCCAATATTTTTTTAAAGCTCCACGAATTGCAAGCACGGAGCACAAAAAGTATGATAGAGTCACAGGGTTGTCCGTCCTAGTTTTGTAATGTAATGTTGGCTGGATAGACCTACCCATGGTCTGCAGATAATGGGATTGTATAAATAGAGCGAAGCTCTAAGTGTAAGAGAAGAAGAAGTAGAGAGAGAGAAGGAAGAGTCTAAGTAATGAAGTGAAGTGTGTCTTTGGGTCGTAGAGTAGGAGAAGGCTCTATAGCTGAGTGTGTAGAGGCCTAGTAGTCCGCAGCTGAGTGCGTGGACCCCTGCAGCTGAGTGTGAAGGGAGGAGTCGAATCTACAACCATAAAATGAATTAATAAAGAGAAGTTTGTTATCATTTTGTGTATCCATTCTTGGGTTAATGCATGTTTGATATAATTTTCAAATATACTGTTTATTTACCATGCACACTTGTATGAATGGTTTATGTTGTTAAGTATAACTTAAAGCACACAAGTAGGCTAAAAAAATCAACTAACCTTAGAATACTAGTAAGGACTTGGGTAATAACTCAAATGCGCAGCGTTCGGCCCCCGAGTACGGTTACGTGAAGGTAGTATATCAGGCTATGAGGTACGAGAAAGTGTGCGAAGTGACTTGCACATAGATTCAAACTGCGGACTGCTTGAACTCATCAGACATCTCCAGGGTGCAGAAACCTGGTTCTAGCACCCTCCCATACTACTTTGTGTGAGACCTCAGTTCGCGCTCCACAGACTATTGCCAAAAGGGCCAGTAGTACCACAATTTGTTTGGCTAACTCAACTCTGAACCTAGGTCAGGCCCCAATAAGCCAACAAATGGTTTTGTTGCTGGGACTAGGATCTACATAATAAATTTCTGATGTCATGTCACTGGAATCTGACAAAGAAAGAAATTGAAGAGTGGTTGGATAGGAAGATTCACGAGTTCGCGGCACAGGAAAACAGGAATCCATGGTTATCAAAGGAAGACTGGTTAGATTGCTACTTATATACGAAAATCCATGAAATTTTCTTTGCATCCTTCCCCTTTGAGGTTTATGAGTGGATCGTGAAGCTAGTAGACAATCAAGGGAGGTGTAGGCTCGACAAACCCGTTGTGTGGATTCGAGAGTTGGTGCGCAAACTGGAAGCATCTGAAGATAATATCATGCACACTATGGACCATTGGCTTGATTGGGTTATAGGAGGGTTTATCACCGAGTTCAAAATGATGCTTCCTCAAAGGACCGTAAGGTAAGTACGTTAAATCTTTGAAAACTTGGATTAAAATTCCACTATGTGAAAAGTGGCTTATGCAAATAAATTGATGTTTGGGGCTACGTGGAATGGGAGGGTCTACAGAAATGAAGGTAGCATAGAACTAGAGTCCAGCCCCTTGATTTCACCTCCACGGGAAAGCGAGGAAAAGCTTACGAAAGTTTCGCCAAGAAGTGTGATAAGTTTGATAAAGCAGTGAATTCTGTGCATACCACCCCCACCTACACCACTACCAGTTTTCTCCCACACCACCACCGCCACCACCACAGTTCAATATGGTGAGCGCGATAAAGTTGTCAGTGTTCAAAGGAGTGGGGAATGAAGATCCGAACCAGTTTTGGTTCGTGGTAAAGGTTGTATGGGAAGCGCAGGGAATCACGAATGACAATATAAAGAAAGCAACACTAGTCAGTGCTTTGCAGGAACATGCACTGATATGGTACTTTAAGCACTCCAATGAAAATCCAAACGTAGGGATCGCGGATATCCAAGTTGCTCTAAACAGGGAATTTATTAGGCCAAAATTAGAGACACAGTCAATTATCAGATTTAAGGAAATCACGATGCTTCGAGGTGAGACCCCCTAGGAGCTAGATCAGAGACTGAAGTGTATGATTCGGGAAGCCAACATGACCTTGATGGATGGGAAACACTATGCATGGTTTGTAGCATTGCTAACACTGCATCTAAGGAACGTGCTATCACAACAGAATCTATCCACTTAGGCCGAGGCCTTGGAGATCGCAATGACACTCCATGAAACCTTGATACAAGATCCTAATACAGGAGTCCAACAGATCCATGCACAGTTGAAAAACTTGTGCCTTGAGATGCAGAGTTTGAAACAAGATAGGACGGCTCACCCATAAGCATGTGAGGAGGTATGGTGCATAAAGTGCATAGGCCAGGGACATGACAAGGACCATTGTCCAGTATTTGTGAATTACCTGGCGATAGGAGGACCATCGCCATTGAGGCCAGAGGCATAAGCGGGACCGAGCATGGCAACTGCATTATTTTGTGTGATTTGTCAGATAGGAGGGAAGCATGCTACATATAACTGCCATCTATTACAGAAGTATACACAAAGTTCCCGACAATTGTTTTGTAATTTTTGTAGGTCAGTATGCCATGATAAGTGCACCTGTAGGAGTTATGAACTGATGATGGATCAAACTCCTACCTATAGAGTTCAGACCGAAACACGGTCCCTCAATCAAAATGCAGGGATGGCGCACATTGGATTTTAGGGGCACGGACTTGGTCGAGGTGGAATGGGACTAGGAAGAGGTCGTGGATAGTTGATCTGTTACAGTTGTGGATGGCCAGGGCATTATGCCTCCCGATTATACAAATCCAATGAGACCATCATGCTTATATTATACTCATTTTTATCATGAGAAAGAGGACTATCCCACGCTGATAGCGTGGTTGCACAATAAAGGAGCACTCCAACCTCCCCTGACTTAGAACCTACAAATGATGAGGTCTGAGAAACGTGAGGAAGACCCGAATGTAAATATCGTGCTCCAAAGTGGTATCACGATAGGAGATGACAAAGGCAAGCAACCTGAAGAGAGTGCATGGGTCCTCAAGGCTCCAACAAAGGAGCCAAAATTTGATTTAGAGTGTGTTGAGACATTCATGGAGGCCAAGAAGAGCTTCACGGATGCCTGCACTTCAGGAAGTAAAGACAAACTGGAACTGAAAATGGATCTGTCAATGCTCACTACATTTTTGGAGACATGCATGAAGTTGTTGTGTGATAGCAAAGCAATGAAGGGACTTCAAGAACTCATCACTAGATGTGTTGGACCAGGAGAGCCATGCGTAGTCCGAAAGTTCGGAAAGCACACAACGTGAACATGAAGGGAGATGAGATTGACCACATAGATCGGGGAATATGAAATGGATCGTGATTTTTGATCTAGGATCCTACGTGAATGTCCTGCCAAATCAGACATGGGAGTGCATGGGCAGGCCTGCATTACAATGGTCTCCTATTTAATTGGGAATGGAGAACTGGAAAAGGATCCAACCCATGGGGAGATTGCACGGAATAACGATGGATATCGAAGGTGTGAGCACGCTTGTAGATTTCGAAGTGATAGAGATTGTTGATGACAACAATCCCTATCCCATGCTACTAGGAATAGATTAGGCCATTGACATGAATGGAGTGATAAATCTAAAGAAGCGCAGGATGATTTTCGAGAAAAAGTCACTACACGTAGTGGTACCTTTAGACCCTACGGAAGGTGTTAACACCCAGGTTGTTCCCTATGACTCCCAAGGGAGTACGGTCGGGGTAACCACTAACCAAGCTTTGGAGTATAGGTCCTAGCCTACCTATAATCAGAGAGGGATCTCTCTTTAAGTTTTAGCTCTATTTTGTGAAGATTTTAGGCTAGTTATAAGTTTCAGTTTTTTGTTTGAGACTTTGGTTGTGAACTGTTGTTGTGAGAAGGGCATGAAATGTGTGAAAGATGCTAGTCCATTGGGCATATGGAGTCAAAAATCTGAGACAGTCCTGGTGCCTGTGATGGAGAAAGTTTTACTGCAAGGCTAGATGGCTATTCTTAATATAAATTCTGAGTAGTGAGTGAAACAGTGGGAAATGGAATTACGGACAGCGTGATAACAATTTGAACAACAATTTCTACTTAGTAGCATAAATGAATTACTAAATAGTAACTGTGAAATATTCAGGATTTATTGGAGCAGTTAAGAATTCCAATTAAACAACTGAAGTCATAGAAAACATTTATAGTAAAGACAGATTGAGATAAGGGTGTCTCCATGGACAAATCCTGAGCTATTCTTTTTATTTCTTCCTAGATTTAGAACAACATATGAGAGATGTGAGTTAAACAAATAATAAAACATTAACAGAGATAGAGAACACTTTGACTTCTTTCATGAACATAGGTGGCATAGGGATGTTAGCCATGAATGTGATGGGGGGTAATCTGGAGGTTAGACATGCTTCATTAAGTTGCTGTAAGACTGCTGAAATAGGAAATCTGCACTGGCACCATGTTTTTACCTTTGCTTAGGCCAGTGAAATGCCATAAACCATGCTTTCTGCAACCCCATCTATCTACCCACTCTATTGCCTAGCATTTTTTGTTACTCCAAGGAGGGTGCACTTAGACTTGCAAACCCTTCTGTGCCTTTTGTTTTCCTTTGGCTTTTTCTTTTGATTTTCTATCTAAAACTACCCTTATTGCTTCCAAGGCCCCAGATTAAGCAGTTGGGAACCTTCATTCTCTACCTATCTACTTTACCTGCCAAGATTGAGCTGTTTGGACAAATTTCTTTCTCTAATCTACAACAAAAATTGAAACATGGCATGACCCAGCTTAGGCTGTTGGATCACCCATTCAGAAGTAGGGCAGCATCAACAAAATGTAAGTATATTTCTTCCACAAGAATATGAGATCTTTGTATCACCAAAGTAGATCATATTGGCACTTCCCATGCCAATCATGAAAAATGAAACCTATTGGTATAGGTAGCTAACAGTAACTACTAAAACCCCTTGGTATGCAGATATTGCTAACTATTTGGTCACAGGAAAGCTACCTCCACATCTATTTCCTACTGAAAGAAGAAAGATTATTCAGGAAAGTTCAAAATATTCATGGATTTCTAACAAATTGTTTAGAACAGGGCTAGATCTTGTGGTCAGGAGATGTGTTAGGGAAGATGAAATGCGTGACATCCTCAAGGAATGTCATGATGAACCATGTGGAAAACACTTTGCTGACAAAAGGAGAGCCTATAAAATCCTCTCTTTGGGATATTTTTGGCCTTCCGTCTTTAAAGATGAAAACCAATATGTCAAAAGGTGCGACAGCTGCCAAAGAGTAGGGAAACCTACCCTTAAAAATGAAATGCCATTGCAACCACAGGTACTCATCGAACCCTTTGAAAAATGGGCTTGAGATTTCATTCGACCTATTAATCCGCCATCTAAGCAAAAGAAGTATTTATTGGTATGTATTGATTATGTCACTAAATGGGTAGAAGCCAAAGCGTTAGTTTTTGCTACTGAAAATTCAGTTGTTAACTTTCTTTATGAGGATATTTTTACACACTTTGGTGTTCCAAGAGAAATTGTGACAGATCAGGGAAGTCAATTCACATCTAACTTTGTGGAGATGTTGATGGAAGAATACAAAATCAAGCACAGAAGATCTACTCCTTACCATCCGCAAGAAAATGGTGAAGTGGAGTCTACAAACAAAGTTCTCGAAAGTATCATCACCGAAACTATTCATATACAGAGAAGAGATTGGGCAGAAAGGCTTCCCGAAGCCTTGTGGGCCTAGAGAACTACATGGAGAAATACAACAAGACATTCTCCCTATGAACTTGTTTATGGGAAAGAAGTCTTGTTTCCCATTGAGTTCCAAGTCAAAACCTTCAAGATGGTAGTTCAGTTGGGGATGGATCTATCAGAAGCCCAAAAGCATAGAATGGAGCAGTTGAATGAGCTAGATCGGATCAGAGAAGAAGCAATCCTAAGAACTGATCTATTTCAATATCAAAGAGCCAAGTGGCATGATAAATACATCAAAGAGAAAAAGTTTCAAGAAGGAGACTGGGCATTGCTATTTGATTCCAAGTTTAAAGACTTCAAAGGAAAATTTCAGACTCATTGGCTTGGGCATCATGAGATTTGACAATAGTCTAGCAATGGAGCGGTAAGAATCAAAACCATTGATGAACATCAAACCCCTCTTATTGTGAATGGCCACTGATTAAAGATATACCATAAGCCACTTTCAAAAGAGGAATTTGTCAAAATCTTTCAAGATAGTTTTGCACTAAGGCTGGTGAAGAAGAATCCTTCTTCTCCACCAGCCTAGTTTTTGTTCTTTTCTATTTTCCAAAAAAAAAAAAAAAATATGTATAAGCCTGAAAACCAATCACTGATTCACAGTCTTATTCAGAAAATATAGGGCGAAAATCAAGAACTCCTGACGCCCTCTATTTTCCAAACAAAAAAAAAAATTCTCTCTCTCTTTTTTCATTCCACTTCATCTCATTTTCATTTCACTCCATCTCATTTCCATTCCATACCACTTAATTTCATTCAACTCCATTTCATTCATTTCATTCCACTAATAAAATATTTATGACCATTTTCAGTAAGTCAATCATCATGTATCCATCTCATTCAGTAATAAGATTGTTGAGTGAATTTCCGCAGCTACAGTCAGTTTCCACAGCTGCTCACTAATTCCACAGCTAGTTGTGTTTTCACAGCCAGCACTCTGTCATTTAACATTGGCAGTTAGATGATATGAAAAAATAATAAAAATAAAAAAATGCAGGTATGACCGAGGACATGGGGCACCTAAAGGCATCAACAAGGTAGCCGATCAAAGGTTATGGACAACAAGTGGAAAACATTCCAAGGTATGAGCAAAATTTTATTTCAAATGGCATTCAGAACACATTTTTGCATAGTTATTAAATTAAAAGCTCAACTATATGCAATGATTAGCATGATAGCCTCCATAACCATTTCATTCCATGACATTCCTTCGCGAATCATACATTCATTTTTCCAACGG
>APFE031736625.1:0-24275 GCA_000404065.3 Pinus taeda
CTCAGAAGGTAAATGTCGGTCAAAATTGCTCGTCCGATGTCTCCTCCTTCGTCCGATTTGCTCCATCAAGCTCCACCATTCTCTGCCGTCGATTGCTCCAAGCTGCATACGGCCAACATTAAAAGCTTGGCGTGGAGTAAAGTCAAGTTGCATTTTGACCATAACTTTATTAGAGAATTGTCATATGCGTAGGTGGATTTTTAAATTTTTTTTACGGCAAGTATGGGCGTGAATTAAATAATGGCATGGGCAATGTCATATAGTTTTAATTTTATTGTTTTTTAATTATTCACGGGCTTGGCCTAAGTTTGGTTTTTACAGAACAAGTAAAACATTTTTTTTGGTCAATGTGGTAAGTGAAACAAAAACGCACATCAGTGCAGGAGCGAAGGCGAAGAGGTGAATGAAGAAAACCAGGGGGAAGCTTGTATTAAAAAAAACCATGAATTGCTTCACACAGCAGTGAAAAGGGAACGGTAATTTTTGGTGAATTTGTAATTTGTATTAAAAAAAACCATGAATTGTTTCACACAGCAGTGAAAAGGGAACGGTAAGTTTTGGTGAATTTGTAATTTTTCACACAGCAGTGTGTTGATCCTTTTATTTCTTTTGCAGCAGTAAATCATTGTAATCTTTGAGTTTTCATACAGCAGTGAATGTAAATGAAATCTTTACACATAGTGGTGTAAAATTTCAAAGGAAACAGAGTAATTTTGTTGAAATGTTTTGGTGAATCCCTCTGAGTGAAAGAGGATGAATATGTATCAGTGATTTTGTTTAATGAATAGAAATCTTTTATGGTGGTGCAATACTCTGTTCTTCAGTAAATTTTTTTTAAAGCTTCCCTGTGCAAAAAGATCCTAGAGTAAAGGAAACAGAGCATTGCCTCTGTGTGCTTGAATTTTTGTGTTTTTGGGATTTTCCTAGAAAAATCCCCAAAAATCCCCAACCTAACAATGGATATGCCCCGCTACCAACTTTAAAAGTGCAAAATGTTTAACTCCATTAATAAAACATCTCTCTAAACTTGAATATATATTTACCTCAAGGTGTTGCTGCAATTTGTAAGCCTTGCTAGAATGATATATGTGGACTATGTTTTTAGAAAATGCCACTCCTGTAAATGTAAATCATGTTATGTTAATTAATAATAATTTTCATATAAATAAAATACTGGAAAAATATTGATGCACTTAATTACAAGATCAAATAGCCAAATTTACATACCAACCCATACTCCATCTGAACTCCAAATACACTTCTTCACAGATACATTGGATAATGCCCAAACAAATATAATAGCAAATGTGTATAAGTGAACGAAAACTGCATGTTCTTGAGAAAGTTAGATGAAACATCACCCAAATTGCTCGCTATTTAAAAATAGATTTATACCGGCATAAGCGTTTTGAGCTTTGATAAATCCCAAAGTCCGAATGATTTATGAACTAATTTTAGGCTTGATACCACTTCCCAAATTGCAATATCACCCAAATCTGTTCCAACTGCAAAATATTCACGCAAGTGACTATGTTCAGAAATTCTTTGATAGTTACAAAACATTAAAGAGAAACTATAGATATAGAAATTCAGTTGAGGACCCCGATAAAATACAGGCTTCTTATAATTGAAAGTGAAGATTACCTAATAAAATTGACTGATTCTGAGGATGAAAATCCATGCTTACTACCTTCGAACCCTGGTTGAAGCTTCTCACAACCGTTTTAGGAAGATCATTTTCACAGTACATGTTATGAGGACGAAGGGGTCCTCGGAGGTTGACCTGTAAAGAAAAGGAACGTATACAATTTACAATAGAAACACTTTTACAAGTAAACAGCAACTCTACCTCAAATATAACATATTTTACACATTATATTTAACCATTAAAATTGTAGGAAGAAAAGAAAATCATAATTTAAAAATTTAATATCAAACTTAATTTAAGATCCTCTTTTGTGTGGTAGAATTTCTGCTAACAGATAAATCATATACATCGCTACAAGGAATGAAAAGTGCAGTATCAATTCATTATTTCATAGAATGCACTAAATACACTGAAAAGGCCTTCACAAACATTTATGAAATGAAGGCTATCGATGGCTATATATCCCACCTCATCAATCTCACCAGTTCTGATTCAGCAGACTGATTATTCGTTGCATCTTTGGTTCTTGGAGTAGTTCTAAGCCGTTTCAGCCAATTATCTAAAGTGATTAAGCAGAAACATTAGAAACCAGCATTGCTATTATTATTTTAATTTCAACTAATTACCAGAGGCAACATTAACCTAGTGTTGAATTATTAAAATGATACATTTGTTCTTGCAATTAGTTCATTTCAACAATTTGTTCTTGCAATTAGTTCATGCAATTAGTTCATTTCAACAATTTGAAAAGTTGTGATTCAATCCGTATTCTTAAAACAAAACTACCAAAAGCACAAAGACATTGCAAACCCTACTGCACCTGGACATATCAAATGGCAATAACCATAGCCCTACAATCACAAACATGAAATGGCGATATCCCACATTCACAACTACCAAAAGTCCAAAAACAGAAAAAGCAATCCAAAACTTTTAAATTGGTCCAAGAAAACATACCTGTCCAGTGCTTCTAAATGCTTCTGTTGTCTGATCTCAAACTAGGCATTGTACTCATCTATGAAAACCTTTAAGTTCCTACGCCTCCCTCCTTTAGAAACTGCATGATAAGGAACACCAGTTGTTTGCTCAAACTAGGCATTGTACTCATCTTTATAGATCTGAAAACCTTTACCCCTTCCTGATCAGGCGATCAGGAATACTATTCTTATCAGCTCGCCCGTCAATAAAACTAAATCTTGCAATCAAAACCTTTAAGTTTCTAGGCCAAAATTCCAGCTCGCCCGTCAATAAAACTAAATCTTGCAATCAAAACCTCTAAGTTTCTAGGCCAAAGTTCCCGCCTTCAGGGTCTCTGCACCAAGAAACAATGAAAATTCTACCCCTTCCTGATCAGGCGATCAGGAACATTATTCTTATGAGCTCGCAGAACTAAATCTGCGATCAATTCTTAATGAAGGCTCCACACCAAGAAACGGTGGAATTGGACAGAATCAGGAGAGAATTAAATAAAACAGGAATTGGAATTGGACAAGACAGTATGTAAACTGCTGGAATCTGTAACTAAAAATAGCAAAATCAGACAATCACCACCTCCGAATAGATTTAAAGCTAAGAACCCCTAAATGTGCTACGCATGGCAAATGTGGAAAATAAAATAAATATGTAAAAGTAATCCCGATTCCTTTGTTCTTGTTTTTATTTAAACTCCTTGGATTTATCAAAAGTACCGTAGGGTTTCATCAGGGGTCATAGGTTAAAATTCCCTTTCGACGGGCCTAAAAAGTCGGCGGACGTATAATAAACGACTGTTGATAATTCAAGGTAGTTATCAAATTATTATAGAGCATGCGCGTGCCCCCAAAAATTTGGATTCAATTTTTTGGAAAAATTTTCAGGCACTTTGATTGTGCAGGGGTTATCCATCAAATTTGTAATTTCAATAAATTCCTGAATTTTAAAAAAATTAAACGGGAAATTAGACCAGAAACCTCACTAGAAAAAACTTCCAAAAAACTCACTAAAAAATAACTACCTACAAAAATAATCATTAATTTTTTTTTTTTTTAATTATAATTTAAGTTAATCTTAATTATAAGTAGTGACTAAGTCAAAGTTATTGTAATTTTGGAAATTTTAAATTAAAATTTCTAAATAACATTAATTATTTTAAATGTTTTATATAAAAAAATTATAAAATATTATTAAAAATATTTTCAATTAAATTAAAAATGTAACTAAATATATTTTATAAATTATTATTAGTAATTAATCATACAAAATCAAATTTTAATCTGGTTTATAATTTTATTAAACAAGTATGACTCTATCTAAAAACATGATATAAACTATTTTTAAATAACTTTGATATAATTATTTCGCTGAATCTCTAACATCAGTCTATCTAGAGGTTCATTCTACAACCCATTATTATGTCTAACTAACATCAGTCTATCTAGAGGTTCATTCTACAACCCATTATTATGTCTAACTATGTCCGTCAGTTATCAAACTTGAATTTTTGCTCATGTCCACAAAAAAACAATTTTGAAAATTAAATTGTTATGTCGGCAAAAAAAAAACAATTTGAAAATTAAATTATGATGTGTAACTATGTACATACGTCATCAAAGTTGAAATTTTGCTCATGTGGGCAAAAAACACAATTTTAAAAATTAAATAACCATACAAAAAATTTAAATAATGTCTGCTCATAAAATAATTTGCACGTGAAGAAATTAGATCCCTCTTAGCCCATGTGAGATCCCTATTTAAAATTGTTTTTAAAATTATAGTTTCAATTAACCTTAATTATAATTAAAGAGTAAATCAAAATTATTGTTATTTTTGAAATTTTAAATTAAAATTTCAAAATAACATTAATTATTTTAAAATTTTTATATAAAAATATATATAAAAACATTATTGATAATATATTTGATTAAAATTAAAAATGTAATTAAATATATTTTATAAATTATTATTAACAACTAATTATACAAATTCCAATTTTAAATCTATCTATTTAATTTTATTAAACAAGTTTGAATCTATCCAAAAGCATGATATAAACTATTTTTAAATAACTTTGACATAATTATTTAGCCAAATATCTAACATCAGCCCAATTATTATTTTCTGAACTTTTATAAATATTTAGTGGGCTATAATTTAAAATTTAGATTAAATATCAATTGTATTATAAAATTGACTTAATTATTTAGTGGATTAATTTAAATGGTGAAGTATTGCAAACTATAAATAAAAAATTATCAATTTAAATTTGTAAATTAATTACATCGGTATATAATTTAATTAATAAAATATTATTTTTTGGTTAGTTTTATTTAAAATTAGGTAGAGATTTTTAAAAGTTTAATTTACAAAAATTTAAGGGTTTTAGGTTTTTTTTAAGATATTGCAGAGAAAAATGATTTGGGAGTTTTTTAAGCTGTTGAATCCATTTAAGAAATCACAATCTTTCTAAAAATTGTATTACCAAATTCTACCAAAATAAATCATTTGACTATTATTTAGACTACACCTATAAATATATACCTATATTATATATAATAATAATAAGTCTAGACAGTCAAATAATAAATGAATTTTCATAATTTCTCATTAGAAAAACAGTAAAAATAATTGATTAATGATTTTTTTTTAAATACATTTTTAGTGAATTAATATTTATAAAAAATATTAGTATGCAAATATTGAAATTGAAATTTAATATAAATATAGGAATTATATTTTAGTAAAATTTATTTTGTATTTTTATTTTTATAAAAAAAGACATTTCAAGTTGAGGTATTTTTAGATGAGTTGTTTTTAGTGCGATTTTTTGGAAGTTTTTGTGGTGGCTTTTTTGGGTCTAATTTCTCCAAAATCCAGGAGGAATTTATTGAAATTACAAGCTTTATTGGTAACCCCTACACAGTAGAAGTGCCATATAAGCTTTTGAGGGTCTCGAATCCATATATATAGTCAAAAATCCATTTTAAATAATGCAACTTAGCACCAAGGTTATGTGACAACTTAGCACCAAGGTTATTAGACAACTTAGCACAAATTATAGAAGCTAGTCCCTGTCCCTGTCCCTCTCAATTCCAATCTGTGTCGTATTCAACACCACCTCAAGTTGATGGCATAGTGGCTACATCATGCTTTGCAGGATGATGGAATGCTTTGAAGTCCGACCATTTACAGAATGTGGTCAATCAGGCATAAGGACAAATATAGAATTTTTAAATGTGCAACTCATCACTTTACTTTATAATTTAATGAAATAAACAACCTCAATAATATAGGTACAATGTCAAATTTTACAATTTTTTTTATCAAGTTTTTTAAAAATATTTTACCCATAAATCATATTTTTTTAACTACTATCCTATTGGAATTTTAACTAAACCCAATAAACATTTTAATTATGTGTGAAAAAATTTAAATTTATAACAACTTACTTAAAATATAAAAGTAAAAATGTAATGTGATAATAACTAATTTGTAAATTATAGATAGTTTAATTTTTATCAAATTTTCTAAAAATATTTTACTCAAAGAGTTATGGTGATGGTATATTTAACTTATTATATTTTCAACTATATCATTGGAATTTCTATTAAAATTAATAAACATTTTAATTATACAAGTTGTTTTTAACAAACATTTCCCAAGAACCAGTCCTTCTGCAATCTCTTATCTATATCATATATGTGTCACACTGTGCACATGGTCTTGTAGTTATTTTTGAGTTTAATTTTCACAGATGATAGAAACTTACCATATATATATATATATATATATTGTTGGGTTGCAAGAGGAGTGAAAGAAAGGTTGAGTAGAGAAGACATAGAAAGGAGGTGCTCAAAGGAGTGTATCAAGCCAGAGGAGAACCAAGAGAAGTAAGAGGAATCAGGGGAGCCAAGAAGATTTGGAGTACATAATCATACATCTGTATAAAAACTGAGTGTGCCCAACACTTAGCGATTTTTCATTTCCAGCGAAGTTCATCAAGTAACGAGACCCAAAATTGTCAATCGTTGGAACCTGTAACATAGATTGCCTGGAAGCCTGAAATCCTGTAAGGTTTATGAATTGGCATTTATAAAAATCGTTTCACTCTAGGGATTCATCTATTGACGAAATCTACAGGAGACAAGAATTTTCTCCTTGCCCTAGATGTCAAGGTTGGAAGCAATTTTAATTAGGATTCAGGCATCACTAGTGGGTCGATAGGCAGAGGTCTTCATAACAAGTGGTCGATAGGTGTCCAAGTGGTCGATGGTGGAAGGTGGGCTAGTCAAAACTATATACTCGGAGGTCGGAGTGCCAGTAACCTTTATGAATGGTTAGTTTAATAATTTTTTGGGTTCTGGGGTCATGGGTATATATATACGGGCATAGAGTTTGGCGAGGACCATTATATGTGTAAATTTGACCATAATTGCTTAGAGTTGGTCACCATTCCTACTCCCAATTTGTAAAAAAATTTCCCACCATGAATTTTGTGGGATTTATATCCCGAAAGGGTTGAAGGGGGCACTGATTTTGGGAAGCAACTTAGGGGGGCAATTTAGAGAAAATCTAAGTAGATTTGCATCAATTTGTATTAAAGAAGATTCTATGTCTACTTCATGAACAAGAAGTAATCATGCCACCCATAGTTGACCCAGGCACTAGACGAGGCGCAAGAGGAGACATACAAAGGCCAATTTCTAATAGAGAAGTATAGAGGGCGATGAAGTTATTGGAGGCCAAAATGGCAACAATGGAGGCTGGTTTGCATAGAGAATGAGAAGTAGGATATGTGAGTCCATAAGAGGAAGAATCTTCAGAAGAAATAGTAGAAGAACCTACAGAAGCTAAACTATTGAAGGTAGTTTTGGGATCTGTTATGAGGCCCAAACCAGATATATCCTCTTATATAGGAAACATGAACCCATTGGAGCTTATTGACTGGGTCACAAAAATGGACAAATTATTTGAATATGAAGAAATAAAAGTTTAGTTTATTTTAACTAAATTGAAGCGTCATGCAACTCTCTGGTGGGGTGTGTTATATTGTTTCCATGACTAGTTGCCTGAGTTAATCGGGGGGTTAGAGGGGGGGCAGAGCCCCCCCTTCATTGTGCCGATTGCGTAGTGGGAGGGGTCACAGGGGGTTTTAGGGGGCAGGTAGCCCCCCTCTACCCTGGGTAATTTTTTTTTCAACCCTATATTAGGTTGGAAAACCTACCTATGGTTTTTGCACATGGTTTTGGGCGCGTTGGTTTTCGGTCCATGGTATTGAATGCTTTTGCATGTATATATATGTATTGTAACATATGAAAGGAACATAATGAAAAATCATGTTGGTAGTCCCAGTTTTAGGATCCAAGGGAAAATCTTTGTGTATATGTGTTTTATGTGTTATTCTCTGGCCTTTGTTTAGTTTCTATTTTTTAGAATTTGCATGCAAGTAATTTTTGTACGGGGTTAAAACCTATAGGATGGTGTACATAGAAGAGAGGAGAAAGAACAAGTAGAAGATTAAAAGTTGGGATAGGATGGCAGCGAAACTCAGAGGTAAGTTTATTCTGAAACATTTCCATCTTACCTTATTTAGGAGTATGTATAACCTTAAGCAGAGAGGAATGACAGTTAGAGAGTATTCAAAAGAATTATACAAGGTGAAAATAAGGGCAAGATATGCAGAGGATTATATATATATATCTGGTCTTAAACTAGACATTCATGATGAGATTAGTGTACTTTCACCTAATACAGCGGTGGATTCATATCAATTGGCTTCGAAGGCTAAAGAAAAACTTGCAAGAAAGCAAGCTAGCAAAGGTAAGAGTACTACTATAGGAAGATGGAAGAAAACAAAGAGAGGGAGATCTATTGCACCAAGAGATGGAGCTAGTGTCTCAAGTCCAAAATGACAACAAGAAGGAGAATCTAGAGGTCGAAGATAATTTTCCAGGGTGCGAGGAAGAAGCAGAGGAAGAGAGGTTCATTTCTACAGATGTGGAAATCTTGAACACATGGCATATGATTATCTAGATAACATAGAGACAAGCCAAAGGAATGTTGAATAGTGATCAGGTGCCCAAAATTAGGCTCAAATTCAAAGTGGCAGAATCTTGATAAACTTAGGTTTAGATCGAAGTGCTCATCATCCTAATTCCAACGGTGTGAACAACACTTGAATCTGATATCATATGAAGAAGTTAGAGCAAGTCAAAGTTCAAGTTTGGCTTGGACAGATGGTAGGATATGATGATGTGGTAGGACTCTTCAGTGAATGGGGAAGCACCAAGTGAAAGGTTTCCATTGACCCCGCATTTTTCAAATTGCAAATCGGAGGTGGGTTGACTTTAAAGAATTAACCCTAGACCAAGCAAAGGTGCGATGCGATGATCGCAATCGCATATTGCAGAAGGGAAGTGTTACAAAATCAACCACGTTAGGTTCATGTTGTGATTACGATATTGCATTCGCTTATCGCATAGCATAAAGTCCCGTTGTACATATTACCCTGGCTTTGTCGATTGTGATATATTCCGGATGTGATACAGTTATATTGCAGTTGATAGTTTCGTCGTGTTCGCCACTTATCGCAATCACATATCACCCACGCCGTGTTCACAAACCATAAGACCCGCTAGTTCTCACCGATTGCGATTTTTGATGAAGTTGTTGGTGCTGATAACTTATGGCCACCACGCAACGAAATTTTCTCCCAATTAGTGCTTTTTGAAGTGAAATTGTAGGATCATGCCAGAAATGGTGTAATTGTGGAGCGAATATTGAGAAAACTAGGGGAGGTCATAACTTCTTTAGTTTTCCACCAAATTGGATGCAAAAAGAGGTTAGATAGCCATTTTTTGATACTTCTAGACTCATCGGAGCAGGATTCAGAAGCATTTTAGCGTTGTGAACACATATTTTTACACTTTTGGAGCATAATAGAGAGGCCCAAGCCATTGGAAGCTGGACCAAGGAGACGTAACCCAGTAGGGGTGAACTCCTTTATCATGTTCCTATTGTAATGTGTTTTTGATGATGTTCTATACATGTTTAGGTTGTTCTTCATTCTCTTATTTATTTTAAATTGATCATAAAATTTACATAAAGACTCATCATTTCTCTTGCAAAAATTCATGAATCCTTAAGCACAATGAAAGTATTTTTCTTTTAATCTAAGGAGGATATTAACATAACAATCTAATATTCTAAATCAGATCACTTTGGTATCAGAGCCTTTAGGTTTTCTTTGCGAAAGAAGGATTTAACTATTTGTAAGTTTATGTCATGCTTACAAGGTTAAAACTCAAAAGAGGAGAAGCGAAGCTGGTTGGAAACCTTGAAAGTGGGTCAAGGGGAAGGAGAGCAAGGTTTCCACAATCACCAACACCAATTCAACGTGAAGTTGCAGTTGAGACTCCAAAGATCATGTATCATGAAGGAGAACCTACAAACATGACAAAAGATGAGAATACTTTTAGAAAGGATTTATTTGATATGAAAGAGATGGTAAAGGTCATCTATGAAGAGAGGAATACCAGGTTGCAAGGGGAAAGTTCCAAACCTCCCAAAGGAGAAGGCTCTTTAGGAGGAGGTAATGCAAAATGATGTAATGTAAATGGAGACAAACCTCCACCCTCTCCAACATCTTCTTCATTTTCTTCTTCACAATCATCTTCACCCTCTTCCACTAACACAATCCTTACTGAAACTCATCATCATACTTCAAAAGGAATTGGTAAATCACCTTTTTTAAAACTTGATGTTAAATTTGAGTGGCCTATGTATATTGGTGAAGTGAATGCAGAGAAGCTTGATAATTGGATTCGTCAGTTGGAAGTCTATTGCAGGATTCAAAACCTTCAAGAGGATGACATAAAGATTCAGTTAGATTCCTTGAGAATGGAGGGTTCAACGCTGGTATGGTGGGAATCAAAGACCCGAGAGGAGATTAAGAAACATGGTAAGATCTCATTTTCTTGGAATTATTTAATTATTGCAATCAAAAGATGATTCTACCCCCTAATATGTAGAAATCCATCATGAATTGGCATAACTTTAGACAGCTTAAAGGTCAAAATGTGCAAAATTACACCCAAGAATTTAGAAAAAGGCCTTTGATGTTAGGTGTAGATTTTCAATCACATGACACACTGTTGAAGTACATAATGGGTTTACACAGTTACCTTAGGAATACTATCTTAATGTTTAATCCCAATAATCTATATGAATGTGTGTGTGCAAGGCACTCATCTTGAGGCAAGAGGGAAAAACACCCTAGAAGAAAGTAGTAAAAAGCCATTTAAGGGTAAAGAGAAAGAAAAGGTCTTTAAGGGAAAGAAAAATGCATCCATTAAAAAGGAAGAAGAGAAAACAATATGAAAACATTGTTCTAGAGAGGGTCACAATGAAGCTCATTGTTGGAAGCTTCATCCTGAAATGAGACTAAATAGAAACAACAACAAGGGAAAGGAAGATATAGTTGTCGTCATTCAAGAGGGTTTGGGATCTGATATGGGTGATGAAACTACAATTACAGTCATGGGGTTAAAAGGAAAATAATTCATTGATAACACTTGTTCTTCAAACTCACAAAATGAAGCATACGATAAAAGAATAGAGGAGGAGACAGAGAGAATGGAGAGCGATACATCATCCACATCTTCTGGTGCTTATGCATCTTATTCATCACGTTCCTTGAATGGGGAGATTAACCAGAGACTTCAAGAAGAAAACAATGAATTAAGAAGGCTACTGCGAGAAGAGAAAGAGGAGAAACATAGTTTTCTATGCCAGTTGCAAGCCAAGGATGAGGCCTTGGAAAAGGTGTAGCATGACGCCCAGGAGGTAAAAGGTAATTCTTCAACTCTATTTATTTTTCTTGATTTTGATTTCGCCTTTTTTTAAAATCATACGACAGGAATCGGCACAAAATTGTTAAAGAGAATGCGGTATGAGGGGAACAACCTCGATATTAATGGCCAGGGCATCATAAACCCCATCAAAGTAGAAGAATTACCCCGTCAGGAAAGACTTGGGTATGTCATGAAGGAAGTTGGGGAACATGCCAAAACAACCAATGAACTATCAACAACAGATGATGAGAATACCTCATCGGTTCTTTCGAAATTGACAGTGGAGGTAAAACATGTTGATTTTTCTTCAGTTTTGTCTTTGCATAGTATAATTTATGTTGGAGCTGTGGAAGTACCCATTATAGGGACAAACATGAGACTCCTTACCGCGATGAGGTACAAGGAAGAAGAAAGACTTGGTGTTAATGGCCAAGGCATAAATCAACCATTGGAGGTTGAGAAAAGACCTTGATTCACAAGGTTGGAGTGCACTGAAGGACTGTGCTCAAATATGTCAGAAGCTTCCACGACATTGTTGAAATCGTTGAGGAAAGAGGATCATGGAAACGCATCACCATAAACCTATGGCAATATGCATTGCACAGAAAGAGCTGAGGCTAGCTCTCCTTCCCATGATCATACCAGATACTAAAAAGAAAGGTATAACCATCTCAGTATTGTAATGCTCATTATGATTACAACCATATTGATAATAATGAACGAAAATCATGGCATAGAAGAATTTGTAGTTTTTGCAGATTGCATAACCATGTGTTTGCTGAGCGCTAGAGGGGAAAACCAGCATGAAAAAGGATGAGGCATGAAATACCCTCTCAATAACACACAAAGAAGAAGGAAAATCAGATCTGGAGGAAGAAGGCTTATTGTAGTCATTACGATAGATGTGGTCATCAAGGAGCAACATGTTGGAGGCTCCATCTAGAGTAGCACTGTAAGGACAAAGCATCCACGCATAAACCAGGTGAAACAATTGTTCAACCAGCGAATGTGCCACAAGGGGACGACCCAGTGACTTTGATAAGTGAGATATGGTTCTTCTAGGTACGGTAGAATGTTGGCCTTATTTTGTGTTGCATTTAAAACTATGAAAATGATGATGTGTTTCCATCACTTGTTGAAGCAAGAATAGTGTTTGGCCTTATTTTTGTAAATCATGTATTATAATGATGATGTGTTTTCCATCACTTGATGAAGCAACAATGATGTTTTTCCTTGTATTGATAGCTAGAGTATTGTTTCCATTTTTATGTAAACTTGACCATGGAGTATGTGTTATAAACTCGTGGCAAGTATGGGATGCTTGGCTCATTTTTTTGGGTCATATAGCTAAATATGTAATTTTCAAGACATTATACTACAGGTTTGTAGGAGATGCAAGTGTCGGCTCATCACTTATGGCTCTAAAGGAAAAAGGTGAAGGAGAAGGAAGGATGACCTTTTAGGACACTTGTGGTGCAAACAATGTAGAAAGAAGTTGCATATTATTTAATGCTTTTGGGGTCCAAAGGCTTCCAGTGGGGAGGCATGATTAGGTGCTCAAAATAAAAGTGGAAGAATCTCAATAAAATTAGTTTCAGATCGAAGTGCTCATCATCCTGATTCCAACGGTGTGAATGACACTTGAATTTGAGTTCATATGAAGAAGTTAGAGAAAGTTAAATTTCATATTTGACTTGGATAGATGGTAGGATAGGATGGCATGGCAAGAATCTTCAACGAATGGGGAAGTACCAAGTGTGATATGATTTAGAATATTAGTTTGTAGTGCTAAGATCTTCCTCAGATTATTAACAAAATTCTTTCATTGTGCTTAAGGATTCATCAATTTTTGCAAGTGAAATGAAGATTTTTTATGTTAATTTAATAAGAAATTTAACATAAACTAGAAATTGAACAGTAACATAAACATGTACAGAACATCATGAAAAAAACATTAAAACAAGAACATGATAAAAGCATTCACCCCTCCTGGGCTACTTCTCTTTGGTCCAACTTCCAATGGCTTGGGCCTCTCTATTATGCTCAAAAGTGTAGAACTCTATGTTTGCAATGCTCAAATGCTTCTGAAACTTGCTCCAATGAGTCCAGAATGTTCAAAAATGGCTATATAGCCACTTTTTGCATCCAACTTGGTGGAAAACTGAAGAAGTTATTACTTCTTCTAGTTCTCCCAATATTTGCTCCACAAATTACCCCATTTTCGGCATGATCCTACAAATTAGCCCCAAAAATGCACTAACTGGGCGAAAATTTCACCGCGCAGTGGGCAATAATATGTCAGCCGACTGTCTTATTACAAATTGCATTCGGTGAGCAAACCAACAGTCTTATGGTTCGTGATCGCAGTGGGGCGATGTGTGATTGTGATTTGGTGGACCCGGCCAAACAATTAACCAGAAAATATAGTCACATCAAATTCGGGAACCTATCACATTTGACAATTGGTCGAGAATAGGAGGGTAATATAATGTGGGACTCTACTCTCTACAAAGTGCTATTACGATCCATCGCATCGCACCTTCGGGTTGATCCATCACATTACAACTGTGGGGTTGATCCTTTAACAACTTTCCACCTGTCTTTTGTGAAGTGCAATTGCGATTTCTCGCATCGCAACCCTGGCTATTCTTGGGTTGATTTTTAAAGCTATCCACTTGTGACATGTGATTTGCGATATGTGAGGGCGAATGGTGGCCTACCACTTGGCGCCTACCATTCACTGAAGGGTCTTGTCACACCATCTTTTCTTGCCATCTGTCCAAGTCAAACCTGAACTTTGACTTTCTCTAACTTCTTCATATGAGCTCGGATTTGAGTGTCATTCACACCGTTGGAATCATAACGATGAGCTCTTCAATCTGAAACTAATTTTATTGGGATTTTGACACTTTGATCTTTTAGCCTAATTTTGAGCAGCTGATCAAAGTGGCAGGCTGTCATTGGCCCCACATTTTGCAAATCACATATCAGAGGTGGGTCGACATTAAAGAATCAGACCCAGAGAAAGCCAGGGTGTAATGCTATGAATGCAATCTCAAATTGTAGAAGGGAAGTGTTACTGAATCGGCCCTGATAGGTTCAGGTTGTGATTGCGATATCATAATCGCATATCACACAGTGCAAAGTCCCATTGTACATATTAATTTGGCTTCACTGATTGTGATATATTCCGAATGCGATACAGTTATACTGTAGTTGATAGTTCCATGGGGTCTGCCGCTTATCGCAAATGCATATCGCTCACGCTATGTTCACAAACCATAGGGCCTGTTGGTTCTCACCGATTGTGATTTACGATGAAGTTGTCGGTTTTGACAACTTCTGTAGATCATTCGATGAATTTTTTGCCTAGTTAGTACTTTTTGGAGTGAAATTGTAGGATCATGCCGGAAATGGTGCAATTTTTGGAGCGAATATTGGGAAAACTAAGGGAGGTAATAAATTATTCAGTTTTCCACCAAATTTGATGTGAGAGGAGGCTAGATAGCCATTTTTATTTATGGACTCATGGGAGCAGGTTTTAGAAGCATTTGAGCATTGTAAGCACATATTTTTACACTTTTGGAGCGTAAGAGAGAGGCCCAAGTCACTGGAAGCTGGACCAAGGAGATGTAGCCTAGGAGGGGTGAACTCCTTTAGCATGTTCGTGTTGTAATGTGTTTTTGATGATGTTTTGTAATTTTTTTATGTTGTTTTTCAATCTCTTATTTATGTTAAATTTCTCATAAAATTAACATAAAAACTCATCATTTCACTTGCAAAAATTCATGCATCATTAAGCACAATGAAAGCATTTTGTTTCTAAACCGAGGAGGATCTTAGCACAACAATCAAATATTCTAAATCAAGTCAAATATGGGAAGAAAAGGCAAAGGTTTAGGAAGTTGAGAATGTGCCAGAGATCCAAGCTCTTAAAAAAGGGAGGCATTATTTATTTTCTAGGATATTTATTTTATATATTGATAACCATGCCCTCCAATATATTATGCAACAACCTAAACTAAATCAAAAGAACATTAAGTGGGTCAAGTAATTGTAAAGTTTTACATTTGTTTTAAATCACATTAGTGGATATTCTAAAAATTGCAAATGCTTTTAGCAGGAGGCAATTATTACTACAAGAAGGTCGAATTTAGTTGTTTGGATTTTATTTTATGAAGGAAATGTATGAGAAGGATGAAAATTTCAAGGAAGCCTTTGAAGCTTGTAAGAACCTAGTTTCTCAAAATCGAAGCCCATGGCTTGACTATATGATCTAAGATGGAATTCTCTTTAAGAAAAACCAACTGTGTAATCCCAATTAGTCCAAGAGAGAAAATTTAATTAAGGAAAAACACAATGGAGGCCTTGGAGGACATTTTGGACAAGACAAAACTTATGAACTATTGAAGATAAATTATTTTTTTCCAAAGTTGAGGATTTATGTGCATAAATTTGTAAAGAAATGCAGAACCTATCAATATGCCGAAGGAAAAAGTCGGAAAACTAGACTGTATACCCCATTTCCAATTCCAAAGAGGCCTTCGGACTCAACGAATATGTATTTTGTTTTAAGACTGCCAAGAACTCAAAAAGGTAATGATTCTATCATTGTTGTTGTAGATAGATTTTAAAAAATGGCTCATTTTATTCCTTGTGCTAAGACTAGTGATGTTAGCGATGTTGTCAATTTGTTCTTTAAAGAAGTGCAAAGATTACATGAAGTTCCTAATATTATTGTTTTATACTGAGATACTAGATTCTTGGGACATTTCTTGAGAACATTATGGAAGAATTTGGCACTAAATTGAATTTCAGCCCAACATATCACCCACAGACTAACGGTTAGACTAAATTAATGAATAGAAGTTCGAGAAATATTCTATGTAGTTTGATTGGAGATCATCCCAAATAGTGGGATCAAATTTTAGCACAAGATGAATATGCCTACAATGGCACTCCCAATAGGATAATTGGACAAATCCCTTTCCAAATTGTGTAATGGAATCCACCCAAGAGAAGTGCATGAGCTAAGAAACTTAGGAAGAGCAAAGCAGAGAAGTGTAGTAGGAGAAGGTTTTGCTATAGCCATACCAGAAATCCATGACTAGGTAAAGAAGAAACTGCATGACAACAATGCACAATATAAGAGTAGAGAAGATCTTAGCAGAAGGGAGAAAATTTTTGAAGTGGGAGATTTCGTACTTGCACACTTGCAAAAGGAAAGATTCCCAAAAAGGCGATTATAACAAACTAAATTTTAAGAAGCTAGGACATCAAAAGATCGTGAAGAAATTATTTGCTAATGTCTATGAACTTGAATTACCACATGGAGTTGGAATTTCACCAATATTTAGTGTAGTATATTTGTACAAATATGAATTTGAAACATAACAACCAACAAGTGATGATCATAAGCAACATACAATACAATGGGAAAAAGGTTACCAACAACTAGAACTTTGCAAATTGAACGAATTTTGGACAAAAGATTGATCAAGAAAACTAAGGAAAAAGTATTTTGAATACTTGGTTTAGTGGAAAAACCTTCTAGTTTCAGATGAAAATTGGATGATTGCCACATTTATACACAAAAATTTCAAAACTGTCGAAGAAATCATGAACAAGAGTCTATGAATATTTGTTCCTTGGGATTATGATGCAGGGGCATTTGTAATGTCCATTGATCGAGAGGTAAAAATCATTTTTTATTAAAGGAGTTGGTTGCTTAATGAGTGATTTTTAGGATATGATTTTCTTAGAATTGCCATGTAATTCTTTAAATTAGGAAATTTGTTGCAATGGCTATAATTTTTGTTATTTTCCCTAAAATTGTAATGAACCTCTTTTCCTACTCGGAAATTTCATTGTTAGGCTCCATTCAATTAAAAAATTATTCATTTACAAATTGGTTTTTAGATGCCATCATGAGTGTATTAAATCAATCATTAAAGATACAATGATTACAATACTTTTTAGATAAACCCTTTGTCACTAAGACACAACTAGGACAAGGGTTAATTTATAGCATACAATTAATAGAACTCATCGATATCCCTATCTCATCATATTTGGAACAAATGTTTGAGTTATTTTGTAGCTAAATAAGCTAAGAACAATGATTAAAAATCCCAATATGAGTGGGAGACATGACATCATCAGTTCTTGAAGCAGCATGCAAGAATCATCAACAATTATATGGGAGACATTTCTGCATAACTCTTTCGCATGCATAAACCTTCAAATATAAACATGATCATAATATCTTTGACATGCATATGCATTCAAATGTGAGTCACATGCATTACTCTACCATCATTTCCATAAGAGAGGGAATTAAGCAAGCCATAATGATTTAACATCCTATCAAGTAAGGATTTAAACATGATCACCTACCATGCAAGTAAATCTCATTTGAATAGAGGGAACATAATTAAATCTATTAATATCCAAGCATAGGTAATTCCTTCGAATATTCTTAGAACTAAGAAAAGCTACTCATAAGGAAATTGGAACAGTAACATAGAGAGAGTGTAAAAAGAAACATACAACCATTCCATGTGAATGACACCAACTAAATCTCACTTAGAGGGAGGAGCACCATCACCTAGCCATGAATCACCTTTGATTCCCCCCGAGCTGAAGATATTGCCAAGGATCAACTATCCTCAATTGACCAATGCATTGGGTATTTAATACCCTCTTTCATGATTTAGTTACCATTAGCAACGTCTCGCCTTATGGATTTTTCCATTTGCCTAGGTCTTATCCAGAAAAGCTTGTATCTATCTCCACAATGCTTTTCCCCATAAAATCTTTCCTTTATCTCCCACAAAGATTTTACGTTTGATGGATCTTTATCTCCTATCCATCTGATGGATATCCAATCCATCCAAGCTTTTCTAGAATCACATCTAGAAGCTTATCATGAAAGATTCATCTCTATCCCATTCCTCATGGGATTTTGTAATCAACCCCTCTCTCTTGGTGCTCCACCCTCCAAGTGATTTATTTTATTAATATATTTAATAATACATTTGTTTTTCATATTACATATCACCTAGCTTTCCTCAGCTTAGGTGTAAACTAGTTTAACCCACAAAGGAGGGTATCAAACCTAGCTTCCCTCAGCATAGGTTTACAAACATTTAACACACTAGGGATGATATCATACCTAGCTTTAACTTATCTTAGGTTTACAATAATGTAGTACACAAGGGAGGGGTGTTACATACTCCCCCCCTTAAACTTTACACCATCCCCAGTGTATCACTGCATCATATCCTCGTTCACAGGTAGCTGGTTTCCAAATCAACAACTTTCATGTCTCTGCCATTTGATGCAAAGTTTCCAATGTACATCTGCCACGAGGAGTGCTCCCAACATCTCCCCTTCCATATTTACATCAATCTCAAGGAGTGTTACCAACATTTCTCCTTCCATAGCTACCTTTCACGCATTTTAAAAATCATTTTTGAGAATTTATCGATGCAAAGTTTAACTATGATAAATATCATAATCTGTTACTATGAAAGAAATTATTTCTTATCGTTTATTTTATCTGAATATTGCATGTCCTCTGTTTGCATTCTTTGAAGCCTTTGTGTTCTTGTAAAACACCTGCTTCTTGCAGTCTCTCTACATACATTACATCAGTTAGCATATTTTCCACATTAATATGCCTGCAAGGTTATAACAGATTATTTCACATAAAAATATATATGCGTATATACATATATTCATTGAAATTGTATGTATGCCAAACTGCGATTAACCATAGTTTCTTGTACCAAAATTACTTTCCTTAGTCTAGGTAGCCTCCAGGTATTTTTACCTGGCTAGAACTCCATTCAATGAATACTACATACCTGCATACAAGGTATGTTATACACAACAATACACATTTCATTTTTCAACCTTGTAGCATATGTAGTCACGTGGTCGCATACGTACTGATGCACATAGTTTGGCGTTGGTACAAATTATAATACCATCCTCATGGTGTCACCTGCATGACATAAACTTTATCCACATTTTTTTCCACCATGTTAGTATCCTCCTAACATTCATTTATCATGGTTCATCTATGTAATTAAGAAATTTTCATTTCATGTGTAAATCACTCCCAGATATCATGTAATAATAGTATCATAACAGTCATCATGCACACTATAGCTCAATCATACCCATAACTTTCAGTTTTGGCATTAAATCTGTCACCTATACCAGGTTTTAACAACAATGAAATGTACCATAAGGCAAAATTTTTACTATGATACTCAGTCTATCATAGATATTTAAAGTCTCATGATCATTATAACAAATTTGGTTAGTTCTAACAACTATTCCACACTTAAACAAATTATGTCATAGGATTGACCATTTTCCCTTTTTATACCTCTACATCTTGTTGGTCACGAATACTTTAGTGTAGGTATGATATCATTTAATAAACAATATGCATTTGCATACATCCCCCATATAGAGGTTATAAGTGAAATCTATACTATTCATCACTTCACACCCTTTCAATTTTATGTGAGGTGTGACCCAAGGGTATTTGCATGTTAGTGCCTTAAATCACCCTTAAACCGAGAGATCAGTTATGAATTCATGGTTTATGCAACAATCATTAAGCCACCTTGAATTCTTCTAATGCATCAATCCCATTATGTTCAATTTCCAAGTATACCTTTCCTGGTTAAAAAGATGTTGATAATTAGTAATTCATGATGTTGTATTACATATTTGCACCCACTTCACAATCTCATCCCATGAATTGATATGTTCTTTATGCCTCTTACATATTTGGGTTAAGATATTAACTTACTTAACTAGAATCCCTTAGGTTCCAACCTATGCATGATTATTTCCTTATGCATAATGTCCTGATAAGGTTTTGTTTCATCAAACCATGTGTAATTGGATTATTTTCTTACTAAAATAATTCATCTATTGACAAACTATATCCAAAGTAATTTACAACATTACTTTGCATGCGAGCAGATAAACACAGCCACATTAAATTTGAAAAACAACTTCAAGGTATTTAGTCTTATAAAAGACTTGTCTTTCACATCCTATATCCCTTCTTAGGATCTTTTAAGCATAACTTAATTTCCTTAAGTTATGTTCTTAACTAGAAACCATACAACTCATCATTTGATTTTGAATACGAGGAGGTGATGCTATTACTAATTTACCTCAATGAATTTGTATTGTATTACCCTTTTCCCTTGCATAGCATCCATGCCATCTCAGAACAAGTATGATTAAAATGTTGACCATATTCACTAATTAATCATACCATTAACATAGGTGTAATGATTAAATCTCCACTTTTCCTTTATACATAGGCATCCGTTTAGAGGTTTGTTTAATGATTTGAAGAGAAACATAGTTTACTATTTGACCTCAATTACACCACATATGCAAGAATATCCATGCAACTCATTGCACCCCCACAATGAGTTCTATATGCAAGGCATCCATTGTATTTGTGCACTTAAGTACTCATTTATTTTTGTACATGTATTATTTGTTATCAAGATTTACTATCCATTACAATAATGTCCATGCTTTATCCTGATTACTAATTGTTTAATTATTCTCTATGCATATCTCCAATCATCACTTTCAAATCATGACATATAGTCATAGGAACACTCAACTACAACTTAAGTTTTGAAACTTTCACAATATATGTACGTCCCATTCAAGTGTATCCAAATATGATAGAATAAGAACATCACTTCTTAACTAAGTATGCAGATTAATCGGGAAATAAAACAAAACCATGTCCAGGTTCACAATTATTAACCAATTTTCTCTGTTAATTGGCTTCCTCTAGTACACAAGTTGACATTGTAATAAAATCCATAATGTTGTATAATTTGAAAAATTATTTCCAGTCACCATAACAACAATTGAAGCTCCAAAAAATATAAATTGTCGTACATGAAGCATGAGACCACTAGCTGTCCCTGGCATTCCTGACAGGTTCTTCATTGCAACCCTAAAAAATATTTCTTTACAATTGAAAAATAATCTCCTATAACTACACCTGATGATCAAGACCACAATTACAAGACTTTTTCCAATATCATTTAGAACAAAGGTTCATCTAGAGAAGCTAACGTGATTAAGTGCAAAATTTTCTAAAATATATGCTTCCAGCAAGTTATTGTGGCCATCACAACAAATTCCCCACAAAAATATACAATAACTTTGACAACCTCAGAAATCCCTGAAAATCACACCCTGGATTGCAAACATCATTTCATAACAACCCAAAGAACCCTTGAGAAAATGACAGGCTCATTTCTAAGACTGTAAATGCTTCTCGGTACTACTAGCCTGCAAAAAGCCTAATAGCATAGTTAAAACTTAAGCAATCACATAGGCCTACAACACTTGGAGTCTAGCTTCCTTCAAAAATCCTAGATGAAATATAAATCATTCATTTCGACCTACTTTGCACTGACACGTTGGGAATATAAACTCATCTAAGATCAAGCGGAACGTTATGCATTGATTTCACCATAAATGTCACAAATTATACAAAGTTTTGACTCAGTTTGTTGGAAATGATTATTTAAATCACAGAAAACCAGACTCTTTGATCTATTTGCCACTAGAAGTTAAGAATATGGAATTCTTTAACATCAAATGTAATGCTGTGGAATACTTCCACCCTTAAATTTTATAAGTTGTAACAGTTTTGAACTGGATAGTTCGAAAAATTAGTTTAAATAGAACAAATATGGGTACTCCGACCTATTTTTCACTGAGATTTAAAGGACATGCTCCTAATGCCTATGACATTACTTTGAAAGGTAAGCACGTTACCATGTTTTTCCTTCTCAAAGAATATTTCAACTTCCAAAACTTGACCATGCCTTGGTCATATTAATTTGTTGGTTATTACCACGCTTTGTTCATAAGAATTAATTCAATTTCAAATTTCCCAAGTGGAGTTCTATTTCTTGCAACCTCATGTTCCAAAAGATTCTTCACTTACAATAGAATCTAATTTTGTAGGAATGAAGCATAACAAATCTAGCCAAAAAATGGAACAAGAAAAAAACACTTACAGGAACACAACAATTATCCTGGAATCATTGTTTATAACTCTTCCCATCGAAAGAGAAGCTCAGGTATCATTGCAACTCTTCCCATCGTGTGAGATTTTAGCCATAGAGCAATCAATTTGCAGCAAGCCACACTTAGTAGGTATCCAATTTGTAGCTCCAATAATTCCTTAATGTAGTTTGAGGCAGCTCTATCAGTTGATGAAACAAATTTGACTTCTGCTCCTATCTCTCAGAGATCATTGCTAGATCCCACATTAAGAATCCACAAGTTTTCGATTTTATGCAGTGGAGTGTTAAACTGTCATTGTATGCCAAAGAAGACCATCACACTCGTTCAAATTACTCTATGCAGTAGTAGATCCCTTTTCTTTTCTTGTGGCCAAACTATCATTGCTTTAACGATATTCCAAATAAATTATAAACAATGTCAAAACTAAAAGTGGCAATGGAAGAGACTTCAACATTGGACTATGTAACTTTGTAGAAATCTTCGTGAAACTCATGGGTGGTGAAATTTTGCAGCCATATCATAGTTGAGAGCCTTCAGGAGTAAATGATATAAGTGTTCCTATGCCCACCGGGTGGTGCAAAACAGAGAGAAAAAAAATCCAAATGAAAATCGAATCAGGACGGATGTTATAGGCCAATAGAGGGACCAGAGGGGAAGGCCCGTAAGGCCAACGCCATATATTTAATTTCACACAATAGTAAAAGAAGGAGAGAAGTTCAAATGACATTCATAGTTGTTAACTGTTGAAGGATAAGAACACCTTAACCATAAAGATAAACATTATCCTGGAAAATAAAGTAGTATGTTGATCGCTTGGATACATTCAAGCACCACTAACTCTATACCGCCCACGAGGATAATCATTATCCAATGCTTCCAATTGACAGATAAGTATTTTCCCTTGCTGTTCAAAAAGAAACAACCATGTTTCGACTTCCAAACCTGTGGTGAAATGAAACAACATTCTTTATCAAGGAAACAATTCTCACCACTTTTCGAGGATCCTTCACACCAAAAATCACACCTTAGATATCCATCTATTTGTGGCGTAGTGGAAATAGCAATAGTTGTGGTTTTGTTTACCAAATCACCACGCAAAATCTTAGATCCTCTTGATTCTAAATTTGCAACTATCAACATCCCCCCTCCCACTATTTGGAATACTTGACAGACCGACATATTTTTGAGTGGAGGTGTTTGGTCAATTTAGTATTCCTAAATTGATATCAATAATTGTCAACCCAGGGCTCGTAAGCTGATGAAGTGAAGGTGTACTATATGTACTTAAGCAACCTCTTAGATCCTTTTGTTGTTTGGGGGGTTTTGTTTGTGATTAATTTATCTTCCTACGATGGAGTGATGTATTTATAAACAAATAAGTGATGGTGTGTGTGGAGTGAATTCTAAATGAGTGAGGGTGTGTGATTAGTGGTTTCTAACTATTTGCTGAAAAGGAAGACTTTGAAGGAAATGAATTAAAATAAACTGAAAGCAAAGAACCACTTTCTAATGGTATTAGACACCATTCATGCTGCTGCAAAAATAAGAAAATCACTTAAAAGACCAATGATAATGTTTATCTCTTCTTAACTCTCTGCCTCTAACACATAGTACTGTGTAAGACACGATTAAGAAGTAGCTAAAAGTAAGTCTAATAACTGATAAAAAATGAGAAAATCTACTTTAAAGACTAGTGA
>APFE031736630.1:0-22532 GCA_000404065.3 Pinus taeda
ATGGCTCTTGTCACTCAGTTAGATCAGAAAATTTGAGTTAAAGGGCTTGGAGTTCAGTCATGCATGTGTTGATTCCTAAATTTTAGCAATCTAGTTTAGTTATTTTCAATTGTACTCAGTTAACTAACATCTAACAATAAGTTATTTTGAAGGTTAGTTGTGTAGTGAAACAATAGTCTAAATCAGAGATCTATCAATTAACTGCTCAATAAACCCAAAATAGCTCATGCATTCATGAAATTCGAATTCCTTAGCTGGAGTGGAGGAATTAAGGCTAATGTAAAATTATTTGTATAGTAGTGGAGTGTACATAATTTTGCATGCAGGCAGTTGATCAATCCTTGGAATTACGTGAGGAAATAGGGATGTTTCCTATTGTTTAGGAGCTCGAACTAGCTAAGATTTGCGCAAGGAAATAGGAGGCTGGAGGAGGCAAAAATTGGCTAAGTGTTGGCTAGAGGCTCTCATTCAGCACAGAGAATGGTTTTACTTGTGCAGGTTGTGCTCAGAGCTGGAGCAAGAAATTGTAATAATTTCTCTACTCAATTGATTAATGCAAAGAGGCTTGAGGGGTTTTTCACAGTTGAATTCCCCTGGAAATCATAGTGTACTTGTGGTTTTGCTTGTTGCACGTCTATGCATGTTGTTATAAATTGTGATTTCCATTCCGCAAATTATTAGAGTAGAATTTGTGTCTCTTGATTTCAGTTCAAATTACTAAGCAATTGCAATTTCTATCAAAAAATTTCATGGTATGAGAGCCTTGAAGTCACATTAGAACTAGTATTTCAAAATTTTCCCTCTGGAATTTGGAATTTGCAGCGTAAGTGCAGCAGTTTTTTTCTTTAAAATTGGGATAATGTCTTTCAACTGAGATTAGATTTTGCATTGGAGGGAAGTTAGAATTTCTGAGCTTGGAACAGATTTAGGATCATCACAAGTGCCTAGGGAGAAACATTATGGAGCAACAAGAATATTGGCAAGTGGGCAGTCATTGAAGTCTTCATTGTTGGGTGTGTCTTACATTCTTTCCACGACTAGCCCCACGCACCACCTAGGGCTGACCTACCTATGGTTTTGTGCATGGGTTTCGCACATGGTTTTGGGCATGCTGGTTTTTCTGCCCATGGTATTTTGTAGATCTGGTCAAGGGAACTACGGTTATGTTCTAATCCATGATTAATGGATTGGGGTTTATGAATGCTTCAACATGCATGTATATGTATTGTAAAATTGAAAGGAATATAATGAAAAATCAATCTGGTAGTCCCAGTTTTGGGATCCAGGGGAACATCTCTGTGCATTTTTTTTGTGTTTCTCGCCATTATATATTTTATGTGTTTTAAGAATTCGTTTGCAGGTAATTTTTGTACATGGTTAAAACCTACACTCGTGTATAGTGATCATTGAATAACTAATGAGTTGATAGAAAGAAGAGTTTATGGAGCCCTAGTTCAGGGTAGATCTAGAAGACCCTATGTCCAGACTTCTTAATGGATCTAGAAGGTTTCTAGTGGGCAGATCACTAAACCAATGTTTAGTGACACAAAAATGAGTTGTGATAATTGATATTGGCATATTGAGGAGAAAAGGGATTTCCTACAGGGAGATCAAGACTCAAAGGGAGTTTAGTTTCTAAGAGAACAACCCTATGGAAGATAGTACTTTAGGATTTGGGGAGATTAGACTCATTTGCAGTAGGCAGGGTCCATTAAGATGACCTCCTCATGGATCATTATCTTGCTACAAGGGCCCACAATATTCAGTAACATAAGGATCAGTGTTATTTGGTGCAATTAGATGTTGAGAAGCACAGAGGAGTGTTGACAGCAGTGCAAGAGGCACAGTGCAGTCTTCCCAGTAGACAATTGAAAAGACACATTTGATTCAGTGTTTTTTTTTAAATGCTTCTCTATTGCAGTTGTTGCAGTAGCAACAACAATAATGAGAGGTAGTGCTATAATACATTTCACAGGTGTTGGATAGGGATGGTACAAAATCCCTTTCTTGCTAAGAGGGAGTATTAGAAAGTGTAGCAAGAAAGGCTCAATTTAACTTTAGCCTTAGTGTTACACTGAAATTTGTCACCATGACTATCTGCAGTTAATATGGCTCCATCAATATTCATATTATCCTCCTTGTCAAGCCTCATACCTCTGCTCTTCATGTCAAACTTCAAAAAGAGAGAAAGTCACTTAAAAACATGTTTATCTCTGGGTACGCAGGTTCTCTCTACCTTGCCTGCGTGTACGCACTTCAAACACACTGTACCTGCGTACTTGTACGCTCTGTAAGCTAAAGGTTGGGTGCGTACCCCTGTAAAGGTCAAAAGGCGCGAGTTTCATCTTTAAAAAGTTACTTGTGGTCACTTCTAGAGCCTTCTAGAAGCGTTTTTGACGTGTATTGAGCGCCTCCAGATGGTTCATGCATCCCTATGATAGAGGAGCTTATCCCATCAAGAGAGGAGCTACCCCATCCAAAAGAGGGAGTATCCCATTGATGTTGGAACTGAATAACCTCCTCTAGAATACTATAAATACAGGCATTGGGCCAAAGGAGGGAGGTTGAAAGCTGAACATTCTAAAGGGTAAATGCTGCTGGAATTAGGACTTCCATTGTTGACTTGTGAGGAGAGATCACTATCCTTCCTTGTTGCCATATTGGGAGTGGGTGAGCTTGTCAAAGTAGAGGAAATCTCTTGTTGGACCCTGGGAGGACCTTGCACAACACCAAGGCTCAGGTTGTAATGGTTCCTTTTTTGTTTCCTTAATACAAATAAGTCCATTCTTCTCAATGATTTGTTGTTAATGAATTATTTCATGTACTCCTTGCTCTATGTGATGAATATGCTTTGTTTTATGAAATATTCAGGTGTTATGTAATCGTTTGCTTTGTTAGTGTATGCAGGTCTTAAAGTGAAGGAGGAGCTCATCTGGATCAGCAAGGCTGGACTGCTACAACAAGCGTTGGACCTAAGGTAAGATTGGAAAACACTTGGTTTCTCATAGAATAATGTATGTTTAGATAAGGATTGCTCTTGTTTGGTTTGTTTGTCACTAGAGAGTCTTAGACTCCTAGGGAGGTTAGGTTTGTCTGCAAAAATAACTCTTTCCGCATGACAGCCTCCACAACAATATCCACAACAACCTACACAAGGTTGGAGAGGATATGGCTATGGAAACCAACAACCACAACAGTCTCAACAATATCAACAACATTACCAGCAACAATACCAACAGCCATTTTCATATCCGCCATATCCTCCATCTATGCCATTTCCGCAACAAAATTCTGCATACCCGCCATCCATTCCATTTCCACAGCAGAATCCACCACCATTGTTGCCACAACCACAACAGTTACAGTTACCATCAAATCAACCCAGACCAACACAACTGCAAGCCCAGCCGGTGGCCAATCCGAATAACAAAGTGGACAAATCTGCATACACTGTAGAGGAAGCAACATATTTTCCTACTTACTCTATTCTTCCTCTGAATGATGTCCATTTAAGGTCTAGTAAAGTACTTAACAAGGATTCTCCGCCAATTGTAGAAGAACCAACTGAACAAGGAGAATCATCTGAAACAGCACAAACTGAAATACAAGTTCAGAAAGGGAAATCAATTACAACTCAAACACCGCCTTACCCTGAAAGGTTAGTGGAACAATCAAAAGAAATAATCCTTCCTGAATTTGATATTTTAGATGAATTAAAAAATGCTTATGTGAAAATTCCTTTGTTAAAAGCAATTAAAGAAATACCAATATATGCTAAAACAATAAAGGAATTATGTATCAAGAAATCAGGGAGAAAGAGAAAGGATCCCACTACAATCCAAGTCATTGGTAAGCTAGCAAGCCTTATGTCTACACAAACTACTGTAGAAAAATATCTTGATCCTGGTATCCCTATGGTTACCATATCAATCAATAATCTCTCAGTACCAAACACATTAATAGACTTGGGAGCAGCTATCAATGTAATGACATTAGAGACAATGAAAGCTTTGCAATTAAACGACATTAGAACAACTTCAACAGTATTAGAACTAGCAGACAGATCAAAAGTTGTTCCGGAAGGAATATTGGAAGACATCATAGTCTCTTTGGATTCATGGGAATATCCTATTGACTTCCTTATTCTGCAACCAAAAACAAATCTGGGAGGACATCCTCTAATTTTAGGCAGACCATGGTTAGCTACCGCTGATGCCTTCATAGGATGCAGATCAGGAAGTATGATTATCTCGCATGGAGATGAAAAGAAACACATCACTCTCTATTCACCTGCACAAACCACTTCTTTAGAATCAATAATTGAAACCCAGGAAAACAAACAAATAAAAACAGTTTTAAGTATTAATCAATTCTTTGATTTTAGAGAAGAGGAAGAGAATGAAGACTTGATGGATCTTTTTATTTCAGAACCAAATATTTCAGAGCATCTTAGAAAAGAATAGTATGAAGCTGCAGATAACCTGTTGAATCAGTGTTTCCAGGAAACTTGTACTATTTCAACCTTGCGAAATTCTTTTATAAACATCTTTCCTGTCAACACAATTTCCAATCCCATAATCAAAACAATTGAGGTATATCCTGGTAAACATCTAAATATTGGAAACCAGCGGCAATCAAAACAAGAACAAGAGGTAATTGCATTACTACAGAAATACTCAAAAGCATTTGTCTGGGATTATACTGATATGCAAGGAATCCATCCTAGCACATGTATCCACCACATCTATACTGATGATAAACTTAAACCTGTTAGACAACCGCAAAGACGAATGAATCCTACAATGAAAGAAGTAGTGAAAGAAGAACTGCAAAAATTGTTAAATGTTGGATTCATCTATCCTATTTCAGATAGTCAATGGGTTTCTCCATTAGTTATTCTATCAAAGAAAAATGGAAAGTGGAGGGTATGTGTAGACTATCGGGAATTAAACAAAGCTACATTAAAAGATCATTTTCCTCTACCATTCATTGACCAGGTGTTAGACTCTCTGGCTGGAAAGAAATACTTTTCTTTCTTGGACGGGTTTAGCGGGTACAAAGAGATTAGAATAGCAATAGAAGACCAAGACAAGACTACATTTACCTGCCCATGGGGAACCTATGCATATAAAGTTTTTCCATTTGGGTTATGCAATGCACCTGTAACTTTTCAAAGAGAAGTGCTTGCGATATTTGCTGATCTAGTCCATGAATGTGTAGAAGTGTATATGGATGACTTCACAGTTTATGGAAATACCTATGATGATTGCCTCAACAACCTTGAAAAAGTCTTGAAAAGATGTATAGAAACAAATCTGTCATTAAGTAACGAAAAATGCTATATGCTGTTAATAGAGGGTATAGTTCTGGGCCACCATATTTCTGCTTCAGGAATAAAGGTGGATCCAGCCAAAATCCAAGTCCTGGTTAAATTGATGCCACCTACAACAAAAAAGTAGGTAAGAAGTTTCTTGGGCTATGCAGGCTATTACAGATGATTTATTGAAAACTTTAGTAAAATAGCACAACCTCTGTTTAAACTGTTAGCACGAGATGTTGAATTTCAATGGACAACTAGCTGTCAAAATGCCTTTCAAATTTTAAAAGACAAACTGTCAGTGGCACCCATACTTCGTGGGCCAAATTGGTCTTTGACATTTCATATTTCCACTGACGCATCAGATACAGCAATAGGTGCCTCTTTGGGACAGAAAGAAAATTTGTTTAACTATGCAATATACTTTATCAGTAAAAATTTGACACCTGCAGAAACAAACTATACAGTCACTGAAAAAGAAATGTTAGCCGTTATACATGCAGTAAATAAATTCACGCATTACATAACAGGATATCAAGTTTTTATTCACACAGATCATTCAGCAATAAAATACTTGATGAACAAACCCATCACTAATGGACGAATTACAAGATGGCTCCTGTTATTGCAAGAATTTAACATTACAATCCAAGACCGGCCAAGCAAAGAAAACCAGGTGGCTGACTTTCTATCCCACATCCAATCACCAGAAGACCCAAATCCTATGATAGACAACTTCCCTGATGAACATATGTTTGCCATAACAGTAAAAACCCCTTGTTTTGCATATATTGCAAATTACTTGTCATCTGGAAAATTTCCAACTCAATTTACAAGCAAGCAAAGAAAGAAAATTGTTAGAGAAAGTTCTAGATATAGCTGGGTGAATGGTGATTTATTTTATAATGGTTCAGATCTAATGATTAGAAAGTGTGTGCGTGAAGATGAAATACTGGATATACTCAGGGCATGTCATGACGAACCATGTGGTGGTCATTTTGCAGACAAACGAACAGCATATAAAGTGCTGGAACTGGGCTATTACTGGCCATCTGTCTTCAAGGATTCTAAGGCATATGTCAAGCAGTGTGACAGTTGCCAAAGAATAGGGAGACCCATCATGTCAGATGAAATGCCACTCAAGCCTCAAGTCCTCATTGAGCCATTTGAACAGTGGGTGCTTGACTTTGTTGGACCCATTAATCCACTGTCAAATGGACAAAGATACATTCTCGTAGGCATGGATTGTGTAACAAAATGGGTAGAAGCGAAAGCAGTGAGCAGAGCGACAGAGGACACAGTGGTTACCTTCCTCTTTGAAGAAATTTTTGTGAGATATGGAGTACCAAGATAAATCGTGATAGATCAAGGAACGTAGTTTACCTCAAAGTTAGTGCGGGATCTGACAGAGAAATATAAGACTAAGCACAGAAAGTCTACTCCATATCACCCTCAAGCAAATGGTCAGGTAGAATCCACAAACAAGGTCTTAATAAATATCATGACTAAGATAGTGCAGCTGAAAAGGAAAGATTGTCTGAAAAGCTAAAGGATGCATTATGGGCCTATAGGATCACATGGAAGAATACAACTAGTTTTAGCCCATACCAGTTAGTCTATGGGAAAGAAGCCTTATTGCCTATTGAATTTCAGATACAAACCTACAGACTCGCAGCACAATTGGGCATGGACCTGACTGAAGCACAACAACAGAGAATCATGGAACTTAACCAATTGGATGAACATTGTCAACAAGCAATTGAACAGACAACATTAGTACAACAACAGAGAATGAAATGGCATGATCGATACATCAAAACCAAGACATTTTAGAAGGGAGACTGGGCCTTATTATTTGACTCCAAATTCAGGGATTTCAAAGCAAAGTTTACAAAACACTGGCTAGGGCCATATGAAATTGAGGAGATCTTTGATAATGGAGCAGTGAAGATAAAGACCATCGACCAAGACCCCACCTCATTTGTTGTAAATGGTCATAGGCTGAAAGTTTATCATCAGCCTATTAGTAAAGAGACATTCATGAAACAACTTGTTGAAGAATCAGGACTGGAAATTATGGCTCTGCCATCTTCCAGTTCAGAAAAAGAATAAAAAATAGTAACAAATATATTTATAAAAAAAAAAAATAAAAAAAAAAAAAATAAAAAAAAATAAAAAGAATATAAAAAAAAACAAAAAAAAATAAATTGTTTGCTAGTGAAAACCAGGCAACTGGCACTAAGCAAACACGAATTCATAGGGGAAAACCAGAGAAACCTGGACTCTATGAATTCTATATTCTTGTTTTACTACTCTCACACAATTTCAATGCAGGACCTTTCCACAATTGACTTGAGGACAAGTCAAACATTCAACAAGGGAGAGAGTCTTGTAGCAAGCTTTTAGCTGCCACAGCTAAAGGATTGTGTTGTCCACTTTGGACCTGAAGCAAATTTGTTGCAGCAGGGACCTGAGCTGAAACATTATTACAGAAGGGACCTGAAGCAAACTTGTTGCAGCAGAACCAGATCAGAGCCGACACAATATACCAGAAGCATTGCAGAGGGACCAGAGATGAAATAGTATTGCAGAGGGACCTGAAGAAAACTAGTTGCAGCAGATCAAATCATTCCAGAAGCATTGCAGAGGGACCTAAAAGGAAAACATTATTCAAAGGGACCTGAACAATTCAAGAAAGGGAGTATAGTGAACAAGAAGCAATAATAAAAGTCTACTTTTCATCTATCCAAAACATTTTGGATTCCACTCCACCTGTACAAACAACATTCAACATTCCACCTGTACAAACAACAGCAAGGGAGTATATTCATAAGCCATTTTGTGCTTGAATTTCAACTTTTTTTTAGAAACTTCTAGTTTCGATTTAATTGAAGTTAGTATCTGCAAATATTCATTGATATTCATTCCCAATATATACCCCACATTCCCTATTCATATTCCATTTCATTCACATAAAATTTCCCTAGGTATTTTCCTTAAACGCAAAAAGATCAAACTGGGACCACTCTTTTCACCTGCACATGAACTTAGAGCATTAGAATGATTATAATTTTAAAAATGACCCCAATGGTCATTTTAAAATTATAAGGCTATGTTATAAAGGTATGCGCTAAAGTTATCAAAGCATTGAACATATACATCATAGGTTATATGAGCGCTAAAGCTATTTTTCAAATGTGCATAAACTAATAATGTTGCAAAAAGAATATAGTATGCGCATATATCAAAAGTATTGGGTATAAAGTATTACGCATACAATATGGAGATATAAGGAATACAAATATAACCTAATGCGCATATCCAAACAATCAAAAGCATATAACATAGTGATAAAAGGCCGCGAGCAATGTAATGATACAAGTGGAGGCCGTAAGCATTCAAACACGATGGTAAGAGAAATTATGGTATGGATATATATTTCAAAAGCATATATATTTGAACGCGTTATGGCATATATATTTCAAACGCACCAAACTATGGAATAACGTTAAAAGCACAAAGGTTATAAAATTCAACCATAAGTTTTGGGCGCATATCATATGGAGCATAAGGTATATATTGGCATAGTTGTGCACAAGCCATATGATAATGATCAGACAGCAGTGCGGAAGCCAAGTAATGAAACGCCATATACAAAGGTCGTTGTAATGAAGACGCACGATGGTGGCCATAATCAAATGTTGCAGCAATGAATAAAACGATAGACTATAAGCGCCACGCAGGCCAACACACAGGTGCGGATTTTGACACGGTGTTATGGCAGCATAGGGCTATTGGCTGGTGTAGCGGCGCAAGATATCTATAGGAAACAACAAATACGACCATCCTCATGACTCAGTCAGGCGACTGAGTCAATGAGGATGGCCATGTAACCACGCATAAAAGAACCAATCAATGAAACGCAGGGTACAACAGAGAAACGGTCATAAGAAACCTTCCCTGCGCTGTTCAAACCACCATTCCTCATTGCCAGAGCTCAGAAAGTCAAGTTTGAAGCCGAAACATAGCAAAAGGAGAAAGGAGTGCGTTGAGGGAGATTTTAAAGGCAAAATCTGAGTCGTATGAGCAGAAGAAGCCGAGTTTTGCAAGAAAACAAGGTAAGAACTCGAGTTTATTTCACTCGGCGACTGTAGATGGGAATGAGTTCGCCATTAACTCACAAGATTTCGTTGCTTTGACACCAGTTCGACTGACCGAGGAAGGAGGGATTTGAAGTGTTTGTTTGCATCCCACGCGGCCAGTGACAGTCAGGTAACACTAAAACCGGGATAACTCCAAGTCTGCAGCATGTATGGATAGATTGAACAGATATTTATGCGTAGATTATGGTGTAGAAACAATGGTCAATTGGCCAGCATTTAAAGCTATATGTTGCATGCATAACACGATAGAGAAGTTTGAGTTAAATATAGAATCTAATGCATCAAACGTGGAGAGTTGGTTTGAATGCTGAGCGCAAGGGGTTGTTATATGTATGAGCACTGCTTGTTAAACCATTGTTGCATTTATTTGTTTGCTGTGAGCTAAGTCTCTGTCATATGCATGATTCATACGATTTTGCTGCGCGCAATTGTCATTGGCTGCCAACAGAGGAACGCATAAATCATGGAGTGTTTGTCATATGCAGATGATGTATTAAATTGACGAGTGTTGCCATATAATCAGATCGTTGAAGTGCTGTGTATGGGCTGTAAACCGAGTGCGCATTGGTATATGCCGAGAGGATTGTCAAATAAAAACAGAGGAATGCTGTAGGGTGTATATTCAAAACAAGTCAAATGCATTCATGCTTCACTGTGCACCTATGTATTAAAATTTTAATATATTTGTGCCACTGAAATGCGTGGGATTTCCTGCATATATGCTATATTGACTGTAAATCTTAGTTGAATGTCAAATTTGCATTGTTTGTGCCCTGAGGCCGAGGGTTGCATAGTCTATGTTTTTTAAAAAATTTTGACATTTGTTATAAGCAGTAGGGAATATGAGGTCGAGCGCATGTGATTAGTCCTCTAGGCTTATAACTCTATGTGCAGTGTTTACACAGTCATTTTTTTTTGAGAATTTGTTGAAAGGCTAGAGCAATTTGTTGCATTACAGTCAAATATTGTTGAGATTTCTTGAGAGGTCGAGTGCAATTTGCTGCATTACACAGTCATTTTTGTGAAAAATGATAAAATGGGATTAGGCAGAGAATGTTTTAAGGATCTGTTATGAGGCCGAGAGCCAAAATTTTTCAAGTTTTTGTTTAAATACAGAGTAACTCATGTTATTTTTAGCTAAGTAAACATGATTATTGCTGCATGAGTATTTAATTTTCACAAAAACAAACAGAGAACAGTGTATTGATACAAGATATTCAGGTATTGGTTTCCTTAAATAGGGAATTGAAACAGAATTTGTGCAAAGGAAAGACAGCAGAGGATAAAGAAGACAGAGTCAAGCAGATTAAAGCTGAGTTAGAAGGGGGAAGGTAAGCCTCGTTGCTTCTACAATTTCATTTAAAAACAATAGTCATAATTTTTGTTAAATGAAGTTAGTAACAGCAGAGGATTATATTGACTGGTTCACAGAAATCATGACAAACCGAGTAGAACCAAGATTTAACATAGAAAATTGGGGAAAGGAAACTGTAGAAAAATTGTATCAGTCAAGAATGATAGGATTTCTACAGAAGTTTAATGGACATTCTAAGCAAATAACTAAATATTTCATCAATAATTTCAGCCAAGACCGAACTCAAGTAGGAGAAATCAGTGTCCCCGTAACTCAAGAGTTCTTATCCCAAGCCTTAGAGTTTCCCATGATAGGGGAAAAGTATCATAAAGGATTACACATCAAGGAGAAAGCATGGACTTTCTTCCTCAAGAAGAACCGAAAAGGCACATTTGATAGAGCTAAAGGGATACCCAGGGAGTGGTTCAATGAACCATGGGGGGAACTAGTCCTGGTTATTCAAAAAATTTTGACTTGTGATCATCAGTATAACATTGCTCATTTATATCATGTTAGATTACTGCAGCATATCAGAGGGGATGATAGAATTAACCTACCATATTTCCTATACAAAATTCTTGTGAAACTGATTGAGACAGTGAAACAGGAGCATAAGCCAAGGGCAGCACAGATATATCATCAGGGGCTAATCAAAATCTTAGTGGAACATCACGTGAAATCAAAGGGGTTAGAATGGGAAGAATTCATGCATAAAAATCATTTTACTGAACAACTTATTGATATACAAGAAAAAGTAGAGCAGGAAAACAAAAGCATGATGAATTCTCCCCTATATCCAAGAACAAGAGCTAAAAACATGGCCATACATGAGACTGAAACATTTGTTATGTTTGTTTCTAGGAATAGGAATTCTATTGATTTTGAAAAAGAAGTAGAAGCATATTCCCCTAGAAAACCAGAAGAACAAGATATAGCACAAGAACCCCTTGAAAGGGATTCCATATATGATAATGATGCAGGAGAATCATTAATGAAAACCACACAAGATTTTGAAAAGGAAATTAATTTGGCCACAATCCAAGACTTAAATGATCAGATAGAAATAAGCAAAATTGTGGAAAAGCAATTAAAATCAGAGAATAAGGCACAGAAAAAGGACAATGCAAAGCTAATGAAAACAAATGAAAAATTACAAGAAGAAATAAGCAGGTTGAAAAGGAGAAATGAAATGCTTTCCAAACAAGCATTCAAATGGTTGAAAGACAAAAACATGTGGCAAGCTAAATATGAAAAACAAAAGGTTAAGGCAGCAATGTTGAAGGAAAGGCAGGAATCATATTTTGATTGTTTGAACAGGGAACCAGCAATAGGTACAACATCCACTTCAGAGGGCAGAAGGTCCAAGAGAAGCAAGCAAGCATGGGGACATGCTTGATCATAAGCATGGGAGAGATGTTGGGCCTCAGTTTTGATCTTATTTTTCTTTGAGAAACTTACCTAGCTCTCCATTTATCCTTCATTTTCACTTCATCCATTTCATTTTAATGAATATTTGATGTCTAATCAGGTATTTAACTTTAATTTGTCAATTTCTAAAGTTTTTATAAAAGTTTGATTTTAAGTGCAATTTTGGCAATTTCAAAAATTCTCGTAATCACTTCATGGTTGATATGGATGCAGGCCACTTCAGCACGAACGAGATGCATGAATAGAAAGCTTGGGAACTAGGACCAAGCCACCTAAGCTTGGTTCCAACAGAACGAGCTTTATTATGTCTTTTTGGAGCTAGTCAATCATGACTAGTCATCCAGAAATCCCATCTAAATAGGGCTGTTTTGGGATCCCCTGATATTAGTCATATTTCTTGGGATGAGGGAGTTGGATTCGACTTGGATAGGTGGATTAGAGTAGATATGTTTTTTAGAGTGATTTTAGATCAGTTGGTCTCATGAACTCCTTATTTAAGAGCCACACTTTGATGGCTCAACACACTTGACATATGATACTTTTATGCTGTAATATTTTTGGTTTGAAGACTTAAGTTGGAGACTTGTTTTACTCTCATTTTGCTGATCAATGCATGGATGTTTGACTGATATAAAGCTTCTGATATCATCTTCATAAGTGTGGAAGGCAAGGGTGGAGGGCCCCCACTCCAAGCTAAGTACACTTCCAAGTTAAACTAGTTTTATTTCATTGCAAATCTGGTTGATGGTAGCTTTAGTTTTTCCAAAGTCTTATTTCATATTGCATCATGGTTATGAATAGTGATTTATTTCATTTTTTAATGGTTTATTCATCATCTAATTGAGTTGGAAAACAAGTGTTCAAGTTGGGCATTCTCTCTATGAAATGGTGAATTAGAATTAGTCTCTTTTGTTTACATGCAAATAGTTTGTTTCCATTTAGATTTATATCTTGAGATGAATGAGTTATTATGGAAAAATTGAAGTGTCTCTTAAGTTAAGAGCATTTTTCATGTATGATTTATGCATCTTGAGTTTTTGGTTATAATATCTAATTCATTAAGTAATAACTGAGGTGAAGGTAGATTTCTTGAGTCAAGAACTCTTTCAATGTTTCCTCTTTTAAGCTGATTGAATCAAGAGTTTTAGGATATATTTTCTCTTAGTTTTTAATCATTTATCTTTCGAAGTTTGGTTATACTTGATCTTCCCAAATAGTGGATTTGCCTCCAAGTTTCACAAACCCGGATTGATAATAAATACTTGTGTTAATTTAGTTACATAAATTATCTCAACACACAAAATAACATAGACACATCCATGCACATGAGTATGTAATACCTTATTAATTGCCTTAGATCAAACTTCAGATCACCAAGACTTCCCGTGAGGTCACCCATCCCAGATCGCCTCTAGCTCAAGCGCCTTTAACTGTGGAGTTTTCCCACAATCAAGCCCACTTAACTTGCTAAAATTAAAATAGTAAAAATGTTATTTCTTATAATCGTTTTAATATAAACATTAAACTTATTATACAATTTATTTTAAAAATAAAATATAATATTATTATCAAAGTTATCATTATTAATAATATTAAAAAAACAATAAAATTATTATAAAAGTAATTTACTAGCAAGCTAAAACCTAATATTATAATTATTAAATAAATTCCCTATTAAGGCTTCCTTTTGAATCAATGCAATCTCTCCTTTTCATCTACACTTCTGGGTTCCATCAAAAATCTATTCACATATTATTACACCCACCTTAAGATCAAACTTGAGATCTATGTGCATCCTTACCCAAAGTTCTGCGACATATTTCAACTATGCTCGTATGGTCCACGACTATACTAAGAAGATTGTTGATGGCAGTAAACATCCAAAACACTCTACTAAACGTGTTGTTATTTACTCTTCTTTCTTCTCCTCTCCACTTAACATATGTGCCAATCATTTTTTTATCAAAGTTCCAAGGCATATTTCCTCTATGCCTTTGGGGTCCTTCTGAATGTTGTCTCCAATCACTGCATTTTAGGAGGAATGGTTCCAACCTACTATATCGATTTTTTTGGGGCATGGATAACAACTTGTTAATTTGATCACATCAACACATTTGTTAATGTGTCGAATCAAAATAAGTTTATCAATTTGTTTTTTTTATCTCAGTTCCCTACTTGTATGTTTTTTCTCAGTTTGAATTGTTGGGTAACTTTGTTCAAAAGTGCACTCCGAGTGTCCCAAGTCATAGTCTCTTACATGCAGCCCACGAAGACCAAGGAAGGTAGAGTAGTCTCATATAGTCACCTGTCAAGAGTATCACAGGGAAGACATGAAATGACAAACCAACACAAGAGGAGATCATAGGTGTGGATCACAAGGAGCTACCTCAAGCAAAATGCCACACAGGCTTCACATTAATCTTCAATATTAAATAGATACAATTTGTTAGGGACAACAAATCATATCCAAGGAGAATAGGAACTAAATGACTATAGAAAGCAAAATCATAACTACATAACTGTAATAGCCTATTCTAAATTAATTTTAACAGTCCCCCTTAATGGTGAAAGGGTTCTTAAACACACGTAATATGTCCCTAAACAACTCAAACTTCAGTCTTCCCAGAGGCTTAGTAAATATATTAGCCATATTATCACAAGAATTACAATATTCAACAAAAATCTCTTTGGACTACACCTTTTCCCTAACAAAATAAAATTAAGTGTCTATGTGCTTAGTTTTTTTGTGAAACACAGGATTGTAAACCAGTTTGATCTAACTTTGATTATCGCAATTGATAACTTTAGGTTCTGTCTGTTCTTCCCCAGCATCTTGGAGAAGTCTACGCAATAAAACTGCCTCACATGCTACTGCACACATAGCTTGATATCTTGCTTCTGCTGAGGATAAGACTACAATATGTTGCTTCTTACTACACTAAGAGATGACCCTGGATCCAATGCTAAAGGCATAACCTATAATTCATCTTCTATCATCTAAATTTCGCGCCCAATCAAAGTCTGTATAACCTGTCAAGCTAACATCAAATGAGTTAGAATACAAAATACCAAAGTGTGAAGTTACTTGTAGATACCCCAATACTCCTTTCACTACAATCCAGTGGTTATCATGGGGTTGAGTCAGGAACTAACTCAAAACACTCATTGCATAAGCTAGATCTAGTCTCGTTGTAGTCAAGTAAATAAGACTACCAACCAACTGTCTCTATGATATTGCATCTGCATATTTCAAAGCATCATTCACCTGAGGTTTGATGTTCTAGTGTAAAGGCACAAATGCAGCCTTGCACTCATCCATTTTTAATTTACTCAGCAAACACTTAGCATACTTACCCTAGGATAAGAAAGTTTGGCTTGAATCTCTCTAAACTTCTAGACCCAAACAATAATGCATTTCTCCAAGGTCCTTCATCTCAAATTTCTATGATAACTACTGCTTGATTTCTTCAATCAGGTTGTCTTCATTCCCTATCATGATCAGATCATATACATATAAAGAAATCAACACTATGTGCCCCTCATCATTACACATAGTATACAAATTAGGATCATTTTTTGCTGCGTTTATAACCATGCATGAGGAAAAATGTATCAATTTTGTCATACTAGGATCTAGGAGCCTATTTTAGACCATATAAATCTTTCTTTAGTCTGCAGACTAAGTGCTCTTCTCCCTTACTAACAACCCCTCAGGCTGCACTAAGTATACTTGTTCTTTTAAATCATCATTTAAGAAAGCAGATTTAACATATATTTGATGTATTTTCGAATGATGCTTAGCGGCTAAAGAAATAATCAATCTAATAGTGTTTAATTTTACAACAGGGGCAAATGTTTACTCAAATTCAATACCTTTTTTATGGGAATACCCCTTTGCAACCAACCTTTCTTTATACTTATCAATAGACCGATTTACTTTAAATTTCAACCTAAATAACAATATACAACCTATGGGTTGTTTACCATAAGGAAGCTTTACTAGATCCCAAGTGTTATTCTTAATAAAAGATCCATATTCCTCCTTCATTGCTTCCTTCCATTTAGAAATCTTACTAGCTTCACGAAAATTAGAAGGTTCTGCAATGCTTAACATACCAGTCATGAGTGCACAATCCCTATACTGAGTTGATAACTATTTCAGCCTACTAGATCTCCTGAGTTGTGCGGTCTGAACTATTCTACTCTGTTATTCTCTTTGTGGATTGAACTCAACTTCCTCCTCTTTATCTTCATGTTGCTGCTATTGTTGGTGTTTCTATTGATCGATCCCTGTTTAAACATCCTCATCTGAAAGTAATGGTACATGTCATTCTTCATTATCTTGAATAGGATTTCCATCATCAAATTGTTCATGGAATACTACGTCTTGAATAATAGACACCTTGTGTGCAGAAGAATCAAACAATTTGTAAGCATTATACTAACTACAGTATCCAATGAAGGTAAATTTAATGGCCTTTGAATCTAACTTCTTCCTATTTTCTTTGGCAACATGCACAAAAGCTTTACAACCAAATACTCTAAGGTGACTTACTACAGGCTTGAAGCCAAACAAATCTTAAAAATGAGATTTATAATTAAAACTTTTAGTGGGACTCCTATTCTTCAGATACACTATAGTATTGACCACTTCTACCCAAAAACCATTCGTTAGATTCTTACCTTTCAACATACTGCAAGCACACTCCACCAGTGTTGTGTTATTCCTCTAAAATACTCCATTCTACTGAGGAGTGTAAGTTGTTGTAAACTGTTGTTGTATCTGATTCTCTTTCTAGTATTTGATGAAATCCCCTTTCTTGAACTCTCCGCCCTAATCTGATCGAAGAATCCTGATGAAATTTCTTGTGTACTTTTCGATCATGTTCCTCAACCACTTGAAATACTCAAAGGCGTGACTCTTCAGTATAAAAAAATACAACCATTGGAGTCTTGTACAATCATCAACAAAGATTAGAAAATAGTAGGCTCCACCTAATGATCTTGTATGCATAGGCATGCATAAGTAAGTGTGTAGAAGTTCGAGTGTATCCCTCTATTTCCTATCTTTAATGGTAGGAAATTCATCTCTATGCTATTTACCAAATGCACATGCCTCACAATCAATATGAAACTTTTTCAAAACAGCAAGACCACTCACCATACCATTGTTTTGCAATAGTAGAAGATCACTGAAATTGGTGTTCCCAAGTCAATGATGCCACAAGTTTTCAACAGACTTATCTGATGACATCAATTCTTGCAGTGGTGTACTCTTCACATTGATTTTGTAGAGTCCTGCTATATGAACACCTGTAGCACTAGGCTTCATCTGGTCCAACAATTATTTAATAACAAAATAAGGTTTAAAGAATTCTACCTTGAGATCCTGATCTGTAATCTTTGATACAGAAATCATGTTCTTCTTAATACCGCGTACATACCACAAATTAGATATATTCCTGATGATTCCATCAAGAAAGTGACAAGGACATCTCCAAGTCACTTGATCTCGTACCCTCTATCATGTCCAAGGTATACTTTTACTCCATTGTTGCATTCTCTAAAACTCTAAACCATTGTTTTTTACCTGTCATATGTGAGGAGGCTTAAGAATCTACGAGCCAAATATCTTATTCATCCTCCTTGGTGGCTAGTGCAATCTAAGCCATAAATAATCTGATGTCTTGTCTCTAATCTGCATCAACCAGATGACCTACATGTCATCTCTTCTTGTACCTCTCCCCATTTGCCTTTTTTTTATGGAAAAACTTAGCATTATGGCCTATCTTACCACAATAAAAACGTTAGGAGCAAAATCATGTTTATGCGAGTTCATACCTTGTGGTGTCCTTTTTCATGATACTTTAACCTTCCTGTGATCAGATACTGCTTTCCCCTTCAGCTTGAACTTGGTTATCAATGCAAGATTTGGATTTTGAGGTTTGAGGGACAACCTCCTTTCTTCTTCTTGTAGCAAGATCCTGGTAAGCTCTTCAAAGTGTGGATGCTTTTATCTTTCATTCAAGCCCATTATAAGAATCTAATAATCATCTGTCACCCTGTTCATAGTAATCATCACCAGATGATCATTCACAATAGTCTGAACAATATTAGTTAGTTTATCTTTAACCTCCTTTATCCAGGATGTGAATGAAGAAACAGACTTATTCTCCTCCATATTGATGGAAAGAATATTCTTCATGAGGTACAAAGTTCAACTGGTGTTCTTGATCTCATACAGTTCTTTGAGAATCATCGATATATCATTTGTTGTCTTCCACTCCCAAATGTGAGGGATGATGCAATCTTCGATGGATAACTTGAGGAGAACCTTTGCCTTCATCTCCCTTTTCTCCCGTTCTTGAATTGTTGTATTGATCCGCCAAGTAGTTGATGCCACAAGTTTTCAGTAGACTTATCTAACTACATCAATGTACTCTTTACATCCAGTTTGTAGAGTCATCCTATACAAACACTTGTAGTAATAGGCTTCATCTGGTCCAACAAGTGTTTAATAATACAATAAGATTTAAAGAATTAAACAATGAGATCCTAGTTTGTAATCTTTGATACAAAAATTAGGTTCTTCTTAATACCAGGTACATATCACACATCAAATATATTCCTGATGTTTCCATGAGGCAGAGTGACAAGGACATATCCATGCTCCTTTATCTCATACCCTCTATCATCTTGAAGGTATAAATTTACTCCAGTGTTGGATTCTCTAAAATTTCTGAACCATTGCTTTTTACCTATCATATGTGAGTCTCTAGAATCTATGAACCAAATATATGATTTCTCCTCCTTAGTGGCTAGTGTAGTCTCAACCATAGATAATCTGATGTCTTGGTTCTAATCTACATTAGTGAGATGACCTGCATGTCTTCTCCACTTGTACCTCTCCGCATCTACCTTTTTCTTATGGCAAAACTTAGCAATTTGGCCTATCTTAGCACAATAAAAAAATTTAGGGGCAGAATCATGTTTATGTGAGGTCATACATAGTGGTGTCCTTTTTCGTGATACGCTTCCCTTCCTGTGATCAACCACTGCTTTCCACTTCGGCTTGAACTTGGTCATCAACGCAAGATCTGGATTTTGAGGTTTGAGGGACAACCTCCTTTCTTGTTCTTGTAGCAAGATCCCTCTAAGCTCTTCAAATCCTGGAGGCTTTTCTATTGTATTCAATCCCATTATAAATGTCTGATAATCATCCACCATGCCATTCATGGTAATCATCACTAAATCATCATTCGCCACAGTCTAACCAATATCAGTTAATTTATCTTTAACCTCCTTTATCTAGGATATGAATGAATAAAAGGACTCATTCTCCTTCATCTTTATGGAGAGAATCTTCTTCGTGCGGTACAAAGTTCGACAGGTGTTCCTGGTCTCATACATTACTTTGAGAATTGTCCATAAATCATTCACTATCTTGCACTCCCAAATGTGAGGAATGATGCAATCTTTGACCGATAACTTGAAGAGAACCTTTGCCTTCATCTCCCTTTTCTCCAGTCTTGAATTGCTGTATTCGATCCTTCAGTTGCAGTAGTTGGAAATGCCATAGGCATTCCGTCCCTCAAGAAGACTCTAGAGCTTAAACTTCCAATTAGTGTAATTGGAACCATCAAGCTTATTACTCTCATTGAGATAAGATTCAACAATTTGATTATTCATTTTAGATGAAAAAAAACATCAATCTTATCACTGTGAATTTCCTTTAAAAAAAATGCCCCCCTTATATCAAATAATAATTCATTCAAATAATGTAGAGCCTTTGAATTAAAGGAACTCCAAAAGTTTTTAATTAAAGATTTGAAAAAAAAAATTCAATTAAAAACATTAATTATCTGAGTGATAATTATTTGAACTTCTTGTGCAAGGGGCCACCTCAACATGTATTAAAAAATGGCAGATCACTTTAATTCAATGCAAGTTGACAGAATAGATGAGAATCTTGTTCTCATGCCTTCCACGCCCTCTCATTAGCAATGAACATATAGTTCTCACATCCTTTGCACGCCTCCATAGAATTCACGCTCACTGAATTTGTTTCCTTTCTCACCGAATCTAGTTGAAGTTTCTTCCCTTGCCATGATAGGGAGCAAACCATAAGGTTCACATATCCACGCTAAATCAAAAAGTAAGAGTTTTTTTAATATAAGAGTAATTCTCAAGCCAAATTCAAAACCAGAAGCCCTCTCATGCAGTTCTCCTCCATGCGGAGGTAGGAACAGAACTCCATGGCTTCGATTGATCTAACACTTCTTCAATCAACAATATATAAAAAATGTGGCTTCCTCTTAGATGGCCAAGCTCTGAAAGGAACACGCAGTTCTTGTTCTTTGCCTTGCCTTCAGACCTGACACCTTCCACTGCAATGATGATGACTACTACTGAAGTCTCAGGTGCATGAAATATGGGTGATCTCAACCTCACCGAGTGATCTCAATAGTCATGGCACCACCAACTCCTCCTCAACGACATGCATACATGATAACCTTCTCATCACCAGGCAGCAAGACATCCCCAAACATGCATCTCACCACAAGAGAAAAAGTTATACGTAGCTCTTTTCTTTCCTTCTTTCATGATCAACACCCTTATAGACCAGGGAGTCAGGAAGGTATTCAAATATATTCAGCATGGAGTCACGATGTTGTGCCATGTTTTTAAATTGAATCCTAGATAAAGTGCCATAGTGTGATCGCTGCATTTTTCAACCAAAATTGCACGACAATTTCACCACAGTCACACCCTTCACTCAACATATAGGATCGACAACCTTGCAACTCTGATACCATGTCAAGGCTAGCATAGGAAATACATGATATGATAAACGAACACAAGAGGAGCTCATAGGTATGGATCACCAAGGGCATCCTAAAGCAAAATAACCACACAAGTTTCACATTAATCTTCAATACTGAATAGATACAATTTGTTAGGGACACCAAATGATATCTAAGAAGAATAGGAACTAAATTAATATATAAAGAAAAATCAAAACTACATAACTATAATAGCCTATTCTCCATTAATTCTAATATCACAGTCACATTTTGTATGATTTCAGACTTTATTCCTTTGTTGAAGTTGTTTGTTTTGTATCCTATATTATCAAAATGGAATACAAGGAAACACTGCACCATGCACTAGAAACCCTTAAACTATGCTCGAAGGTCATTTAATGGATAACAAAAGATTTTTGCTGTGAATTTTTCCCCACTAACAACGCCCAATTTCCCTTTTTTTCTCAATTGAAGTTATTTGAATCTAGGCAAAATACATCATAGATGAAGTGGTAAGAAACTCTCCCTCTTCAATGTTGAGGAGGTAAGCACACATATATTCTCATCTTAAGCTTATGATCAGGTTCTAAGATATGGAGAAATAATATCAAAGAACTCATTCACTTTCTGCTCCTCATTTTCCACTCAATTATGGAAGAGAAAAGGCTCCTCTGGAAACAAATTCAATCGCCCATTTGTTTGTTTATTTAACGATGTATCAAGATCTTTTCTTTTCCAATATTTTTGGGCCTACCATTTTTATGGTAATATGGATTAAGGTTACTTTGATGAGATGTAGAGTGATGAAGGTTTAGTTACTGTGATCAAATGTAGAGTGATGAAGGTAAAATATTCTATAGACTTCCTAGTGCCCTATACTTCTTCTTTTCTGTATTAGAGCGAGGGTAAAATTGGTTATTCTTGATTTTCTATAAAGAAATTGAGATTAGTATTTCCATTTTATTTCTAGTTTCTTTATTTTCATTTCTGGGTTTTGAGAGGGGAATGCATAACTTTCACTGAAATTGGTTAAAAAGGCCTTGTGACTAGGGTCTTCCTTTTCTTTAGGGCATGCTTAAATAGAAAAATATGTCTTTACATTTCATCCATTCCTCGTCATTTTGACTCTTGAGTGATGTTGTTTGATCCTTTTGAAAGGGTGATTTGAAAAGTTACGCGGTTCACTAGATTCATTATGAATGAAATTTCAAGCAAAAAAAGATGGTTGAAAATTTGGGTCTCCTTATTCAAAGCATGTAACTTATGCTTGAGCACAGAGATTTTCCATCTAAAATAATTTAGAGTTATTCTATGAAGATTATACAAACCCTTTTCTTTTCCTACTTTTTGGATATTTAAAAGAACAATGAAAAAATCACTTATTCGAGTTTATTGTAGCCTACTTTTGTTGCACTTCATTGTCAACTTATGGATACTATACACCCCGGCGTCATTCCCATGCAGAA
>APFE031736640.1:5422-69289 GCA_000404065.3 Pinus taeda
GTTTTTTGGACGCGATGGTTTTTGGTCCATGGTATTGGATGCTTCAGCATGTATAAATATGTATTATAAAATTTAAAGGAACTTAATGAAAAATCAAGCTGGTAGTCCTAGCTTTGGGATCCAGGGGAAAATCTCTATGTATATGTGTTTTATATGTTATGCTCTCGCATTGTTTATTTTCTATGTTTTATAATTTGTATGCAGGTAATTTTTGTATGGGGTTAAAACCTACAGATGTTGTAGTTGATGAAACATGCAAAAATCGAAAACAGAAAAAATCAATAGAAGATTACGATAATGAGGAATATGGGGATTATTTTCCCACATCAAATCAAAATCATATTGAAGAAGAAATGAATGAAGCACCAAAAGAAGATATAATGGTATAAGAGAAGACACCGTCTAGGTATGTTCAGAAAAATCATACAGAAACTCAAATTTTAGGGGAAAAAGAGGCACGTGTACAGACAAGAAGAACTATTATAGGGACCTCAAGCTATCTAGAATTACTATCCTCCACTGAATGTCAAAATGTAAAAGAAGCATGGAAAGATGAATGTTGGGTCAAGGCCATGGATGAAGAACTTGTGCAAATTGAGAAAAATGATACTTGGGAATTAGTTCCTAGACCTCATGATAAAAATATTATAGGAACTAAATGAATATTGAAGAACAAGCTGAATGAAAATGGAGAAGTCATTAGAAACAAGTCCATACTTGTTTGTAAAGGGTATTCTCAACAAGAAGGTGTATATTTTGAAGAGACTTTTGCACCTGTTTCTAGACTTCAAGCCATAAGGATGTTTCTTGCTCTTTCTAGCTTTCATAAATTCAAAGTATACCAAATGGATGTAAAATCAGCCTTCCTGAATGGAGATTTAGAAGAAGAAGTTTATATTGAACAACTAGAAGGATTCATTCTTGCAAATGACGCAAAACTTGTACGTAGGCTCAAAAAGTCCCTTTATGGTATGAAAAAGGCTCCAAGAGCCTAGTATTACCATCTTGACAAATATCTACACCAAAAGGGTTTTACAAAAGGTTCAGTAGATAGCAATCTATATACAAAGATTGAAACTAATAAATTGCTAATTATTATGTTTATGTTGATGATATCATTTTTGGTAGAAATGAAGAATCCATGAGTCAGAATTTCGCTTCAGTAATGCAGCAAGAATTTGAAATGTCCTTGCTTGGTGAACTTACCAATTTTCTTGGTCTACAAGTTCAACAAAATAAAGATGGTGTTTTTCTTTCACAAACCAAATATCTCAAATAGATCTTGAAAAGGTACGAAATGGAATATTCTAAACCTCTATGTACCCCAAGATTAATAGGATGCAGTCTCAGCTCAAATGCTAAATCAACAGCAGTACATCAACCAACTTATAAATCCATGATTGTCTGTCTGCATCTAATAGGTACTTGACTTGACATCATGCATGCAGTAGGAATAGTTCAAAGATTCCAAGAAAATCCAAAGGAATCACACCTTCAGGCAGTCAAACTTCAAGGAACTAAGGACTTTGGTTTATGGTATCCTAGAGATGCAAATCTTACTCTTCATGCATATATAGATGCAAAGTGGGTAGGCAATGTTGATGACAGAAAAAGCACTAGTGGTGGTGCATTCTATATGGGTTCCAGGTTAGTGACTTGGTTCAACAAGAAACAAAGTTCAATTGCTTTATCTACAGATGAAGCAGAATATGTGGTTGCTACATCTTGCTGCACACAACTACTTTGGATGATGCAAACCTTGCAAGACATTAAGATCACATGTACTCCACCCATATCCATTCTATGTGATTATACAAGTGCCATCGGTATTTCAAAGAATCTAGTCATGCACTTCAATACCAAACACATACCCATCAAATACCATTTTCTACGTGAACAAGTGCTTGAACAAAATGTCAAATTGGAGTATGTTCCCTCCAAAGAATAGGTTGCTGATATATTCATTAAATCACTGCCCAAAGAAACATTTGAATATCTTAGACAAAAGCTTGGAGTAGTTGTTGCATCATCTGGCTGTTAAATCCAATGTTTCATAGAAAGGTTATTATACACGTGTTTCATGAAGTATAGTCACGTACACAGGTGGGTTTATGTGGGTCAAGGAACATATATGTTTTTGAGACAAGAAAATAGTGGGGTAGGCTCTGATATGAGTGCTCTATTTGATGTTCACGATTACAGTCTATTGATTTGCTCTGTTCATTAATTTTTGTCTAACTGACAAAGATGCCTTGATCATTGACTTGTTAACAATGCATAGGTAGCACAAGTTCAGGGGGAGCATTAGCCTTCACTCGCATTCTGCATTGTTGGCATTATGGTTGTTGAGTCCAACTATGGCTTCATATATTTATACCTTTTGTTGCCTATGTCATGTAAAATTTCATGGTGTGATATGTCTTCTCAGACATTTGAATGAGTCCTATTAGACAAATGATGTAATTTGTATCCCCACTTTGAATGGGATGGATGATGTAATTATATTTTTGTCATGTATAAACATTTGGTATATCCCCGTTTGGTTGGATGTATGAGTCAAATTTGGTATATCCCCACTTGGTTGGGAGATGGATTTATGTATCAGTCATTGGTGATAGGAAGGTCATACTCACATAGTTGAGTTATAGAGTCATGTTATTCTTTTGGAGAATATTTTTGCAGGCTCTACTTGTGCTAAGGGGGAGCATGGACGGTTTCAGTACATCTTAGCATGTACAAAGGGGAGCTCAATCAGACAATTCACCATGTACTCAGGGGGGGCATGAACAGGATAGGGGAGAGAATATCTTGGTCTGCCCTTTGCCCTTGATGTCAAAGGGGGAGAGTGTCTTGGTGTTGTTGTTGTCATCAAGTCCAAAGGGGGAGATTGTTGGCATTATGATACAATTGTTGTCCTTGATGGCAACTCATTCAAACAAAAGTTCATAGTGCATCAGGTCAACAACAAAGGATTACAGATCAAACTCTAAGGAATGAAGAAAGACAGGTATACACTGGTTCACTTTGTCCAAGGTGTGTATACATGCAGTTTAATAAAACAAAATTAGTGTATAATGTATACACACACTTTCACAGGAGGAAAAGCGCGTACATGTTGGAAAGCCAAGTTTTTGGTCCAAGGTATTTGATCCAAGGTATTTTGGTCCAAGGTAATTGGTCTGAGGCATTTGGTCCAAGGTATTGACCCTAGGTATTAGGTCCAAGGTATTGAGAAAGGCCTAAGAGTATATAAGGAGGAGAAGATCATTAGGCCAAATGGGGCAAGCAATGAGATTCTAAGGAATACTTCTATCTGAAGTATATATTATGTTGCAGGGTTATGTTTGGGACCGGATCTAAAATATTCATGTGCACCTTGAGTTCAACAATGGATCAGGAATCATGAGACCTAAAATGAATTATTCTAGAATGATCTGATATTGGTTGAGACTAGATTTAATGTTTTGTGCCTATTCTATTTGTTATTAATCATGATGTAGGTTGTTTGAAGTATGGAATTGCAGCAAAGTTCTGAGTCAAAATTTACAGATCTGTACATAGGTTCGTCTCGTCCAAAAGGCATGTACACACAGGTTCGACTCTTTCAAGTAGCTTATACAAAAAGAAAAGATTCTTTTCAGATATGACTAATCTATCTGATCAAATTATGTTGTTTTATTGTTGTTTGTCAATGAAGTCTTATTAGATCTAAACATAGAACTGTTGTATAAGGAAATTGAGTCTGATTGTTTGATTAATTAAGAAGGAAGGGTGGTCCTTGTGGCTATCTATTTTTAAATCTGTAGTATGATAGTAGATCTTCATAATGTCACCGATTGGTACAGCCCATGGTTCAGAAGTTTATGATTCAGTATCTTTAGAGATATACGCAGGTTGGGTGAAAGGAAGTAGCACATATATGTAGGTTGGGTTCAACCAACTAGCGTGTACACTCTAATGCATGATTTTTAAGGTTACAGCTGGTTTTGGATGATGATGTAGGGTTCTGTGTTTAGCACAATTTTTTGGTGTTAGTGATCTGATTGTTTAGATTAACCGAATAATGGTTGATGAAGTTTAAGTTTAAAAGTTCTGATGGGTCTAGTATGAAAATTGGATGAAACGAGGCCTTCATGTGTATCCTTGTGTACCAAGAGAATCTATTATAAAAATTTATGAAATGTGGTTCCTGGTGGAAGAGTGAAGTTTTCTATAGGCTAGAACCTACGTACTAGTAAACATATTGGCTAGTACAAGAGCTAGGGGGTTATAGCTCCCTTCTAGTAGAAGTTGGAAAACAAGAGAAGGTTGTAACCTTCTGTAGGTAGAAGCCTACATCCTGGTATGAGTCTGCACCAGTACAAGATTGTAAATAGAATTTCTTATTATTAAGAGAAGACAAAGATGATAGCAGCAGGTGGTTTCTACCCACATTGGGTTTCCACCTTAAATCTTGGTGTTCATGTGTGCTGCTTATGCGTGATGCTTTATTCTGCTTTTATTGTACTGTCTAATAAATCTCTGATATACTGGTTTAAGCCCAACACATGATAAACAATCTAAATCACAAGTTTTCAGCATATACACTAGTTTCTTTAAGCACAGTTGTGTGTACATGCTAGTTCACTTCACTGAAGTAGCGTATATAAATATGTTTGGGAGATAAAATTATTGATCTAATAATATTGATTCACCCCCCCCTCTCAGTATTATTTCCAACATTTTCAACTGCAAAATTTAGAGAATGGATGGCGATTGGTTGGTTGCATGATATTCAATGCATTATGAATTATTTTTCTTTCTTCTTCTTTCTTCATTTGAATATGGTTTTCTTCTTCAGGTATATTCACTTCTTCAAGATGGTGTGCTATTGAATATTTTCATGGGGGTATTGGTTGCACCTCTTCAAAGGGAGGTATTCATTTTGGCGATGTATCACATTATTATTATGTATTTTCTCTTGCAATATACAACGCCTTTCCATTGATTTCAAATGGGGAGATAGAATGAGTTGTATATGTTCTCAACTTCATATTGATGTATGTAAATGTCATACTTATTTTTTAGAATCTACAGGTTCAGATCACTGTCAAAGGGGGAGTTTGTTGGCCTATTTGTGTTTCTATTGATGTCACTTGTTGATATATGTACTCATGAGTCCCTATGTATCACTTTGAGTATGTTTTCCACTTGTTGAGAGTTGTCATCTTGATGTAAAATGTTGTCATAAATATTAGAAGGTCTGTATAAGAGATGTCATGATGTATCAAAGTGTCATCTGAAATTGAGCTACATATGTGCTAGTGGCCTAGTGGATGATGTGATTAGAGTTTTTTTATATTGCAGTTGGTTTCCTGATGTCAAGTTAGGCTAGGAAGGATGGTTTACATGTCATATCACTGCCATGAAGGTCTGTTACAAGATTGATGGTTGGACATCGTGTTTTAGCCTATTCTTTGCTTCAGTTGTAGGGATGGAGGCATGTATGTAAGTTTTAACCCCGTACAGAAATTACCTACATACGAATTCTAAAACACATAAAATAAACAATGTGAGAGCATAACACATAAAACACATATACACAAAGATTTTCCCCTGGATCCCAGAACCGAGACTACTAGCTTGATTTTTCATTATGTTCCTTTCAATATTATAATACATATTTATACATGCCAAAGAACCTAATACCATGGACCAAAAACCATCGCATCCAAAACCATGGACCGAAAACCATCGTGTCCAAAAACATATGTGCAAATCATGCAAAAAACCATAGTTGGGTCTGCCCAACCTAACATAGTTTCCAAAACCAAAATTTTTCAGGGCGCTACCCCAGACCCCATAGAGTGGGGTTACCTACACAACTCAAACCCCCTGTGACCCCCCCACTACGCAATCGACGCAACAAAGGGGGGGTTGCACCGCCCCTCTAACCCCTTGGTTAACTATGTGGGATAGTGGTGGAAAGAATATAACACAACCCAACAATGTGGGAGTGACTAAAATTGCCTAGTCACTAGATTTTTGTCTTAAGGGAGCGACCAGCCAGATCGAATCAATGTTGTACAAGAAACCAAGGAAAAAAACGAGAAAATATCAGGATTTCGTGCACTCCTATGGAATTAAAATGATTTTAATGAAGCTTATTGTCAAAATTTTCCATAAAATTGTCGGGACAAGTTGAGTGGCCTCTAGAAAATGAGAAAATTTGAAATTACGAAAAGGCTAGTGGCATGAGTGGCTTGATTTGGTCAACAAGTCCAACTCACTCAAATCTGAAGGATGTGAATAGGAATTGGGAAGGCTTTATCACGTGAAGAATTATTTGATCTCAAGAATTACAAATATATGAAGGCAGGAAGTTCATTTGGATGTTTCTCCAATAGTGTGAGTGAGTAAGTGTGCATGAGCTGGAGGTGCAAAACAAGTGAGGTTTGCAGTGAGTTAAGAATTTCAAAGTTATAGTGCGCTTCAAAGATTAATCTTCAGCAGTGTTCTAAAGTTGTATGCAGAAATTGAAAATATGTTTGGAGAGTGTGTGGGGAGATTTTTGTTCTCTCAATTGGAGTCTGGATTTATGGCTGCATGAGTGTGTTCATTTGTTGCATGTTTTTATTGTGCATCATTACCTTCATTTCTGAATCATATCATAGAACAATTTTTTTTACTTTGAGTAGGGGCTTCAAGCTAAGTGCATATTATTTGTCTATTGTAGGAGTGGATGCTCCAAGTTGGTTGGAAAAAAATTCTCATTTCGTTCAAGGAGTGGGTGGTCCATTCCTAGTGGGTGCTAGCTAATGTAATGTAATGAGGGAATTTTTGAAGCAATAGATAATAGAAGGAGCATCAAACGTTCTAGTGGTTTTTTTGTCCTCGAGGGGGTTTTTCCACCTAAAATCCAAGTTTCTAAATGTGATGATTGATTGTGTTTTTCATGTGCTTGATATTATTATATCTTTATGAAATAAATTTATCAATCAATTTTATTTGTAGAAATAATATTTTAATCTTTGTAATACTAATTCACCCCCCACCCACCCCTCAGTATTACTTATTGTTTTAACAATTCTTCCACACTTTCTACCACAAGGTTATTTTTCGTCATCCTTGGCTACAAAGATTCATCACCACTAATTATAATCAGTAATTAACTAACCAAAAATAAAATACCATTACCTCCCTGCTCAACCTTCTCACAACTGCTGCTGCATACTTCTTTTTCCTTATTGATGTCATATCTTCACTTTTACAGACCTCCCTATTTACAACCATTCTTCCTACTCATAACTTTAGTCATCTTGAATTTCTTGTAGAAATTGTTCCATATGATTGAGTTCTATCTGAACTCAACCATCTTCTTCTCAAATCCTTCATCACTCGCTACTTTGGAAACTTTCTTCTTTTGCTTCTAATTTTCCTCTAAACCCCTGCTATGACTAATAATAGTCATCTTCATCTCTATCTTTGTTTAATTCCCCTTGCATAATAGTGAGTTGTAATTATCCCTTATTTCCTCTGTAACAAGTTTGCTACTTGTCACCCATACCAATTCATCCACCTTATATCTTCTTTTCTCTACGTTCTTTGTAGTAGAACCTCTTATTGAACAATCTTGCTCCTTTGATTCAAAGTTGTCGATTGTTGAATCTTCAACCAATTAGTCTTATTAGTTTTATTTTTGGCTTCTTTCGCCACTTTTAATCTAAGTGATTTTCTTGCTTCATCTTCTTTCGCATAGCTTACTTTCTATGGTAGCAACTACCAATTCATTCGTGTAAACACATTTCTTTTAATGACCAAACATCGCATTAAATTTTATAATATCTATAACAAGACCTCATCTCCCACAATAATGTTGAACCAATTTACTCTCCAACCAATACACGTTTTCTTTGCTGAGAGAATATAAACTATTCACTCTCCTGTAGTCATCTCACTTATTACTGTAAGGTTCATTTTGTCTTCAGCCTCTCTTTTTTTCACTATCATTTTGTCTTATAATTTGGAATTACTTCTTCCAATGTTTCTTATGCTTCTTCCATTGAATCCACTTCAAGCGATATTTTTGCTCCATGCACATCCTTAAATTATTAATAGCCTACACCAATTATGCTTGCACACTCCTTTTAAAGAAAAAAATGTAAATTAGGATACCCCTGCATCAATTACTTCCTAATTTCATATTGCATAATCCTAACTCAAGATACATCAAAGTATCCTCCACTATGATTTGTCATGCTAAATGTTTTTTCCTAACTCTGATACCACTTGATGGGGACATTTCGGGTTGCCCCACAATTCCCTAATACCCAATATACTTCACACAAAATCCCACAACTCTATTTTCATCCAAGTTTTGGAAATTCACAATTTTTATTTAAAGTGCATAGTCAAAATTAGATTAGATATTTCCATCAAAAATTCTATGAGGATTCACTTTCATGCCTTCCAATCCCTTTTTCAAACCTCCCCCAACTCACACAGGCTTCATCTCATCAATGAAACAACTAACCAGTTGAAATAAGCTCTCGAAACCTCATACACAACCCAAAAATTGACTTGTTGTAGGCACTATGAAATATTCTCATAATGCACTTAAAAATATTTTTGTAGCACCCCAAGCTTGTATTTTCACATTCCCAGGAAGCTGAAATGACTCACCCTATGCAAGGTCAGTTCTCCATAGTATTTTCTTACTCCTTAACTTAACCATAAAACTTATATGTTCTTCTTCACCGAGGTTATAATGCTAACACAATTACCCTTTGAAACTAGTCACAAAAGGTGTCTAGATAATATTCACATGACAGGGGGCTTGGTTTCCTATGACTGTGTTCTATTGTTGTGTTGATGATGCTAGAAATATGTCAACCAAGGGGTTTCCTCGATGTGAAGTCCCAATTAGTCCTCACACCATTTGGAGTAGGATCTCCATCTAGAATATCAGCCCATTTTCCATGTTTTCTTATAGATTTTCCTTGCTTATAACTATTAGCAATAGAGTGGAACACATCATGCCTTAAAAAAGAAAAAGGTGGTGTTCCTCATGAGTGTTTTATCATATACTGTGCCAAGTTATTTCACTATGAAAGTGAGCCTCTAAGAGAGAGGTGATAACATCAGACTAGTGGGGACACACATGAATATGAAGGGTTCATACAACATCAAGCAAAACAGTCCACATAGATGCGATGGTCATTGAATCCAATATAACGAGGAATATTTTTCTAATATCCAAACAAATAGTTCATGAGGATGAAACAACGATAATATAAATTACAACACATTCTTAATATGATAAGTACCAAAATAACTGAAATAGTTCAACTAATTTAGCACAAATGGAAGCAAACATGAATTACAAACACTCACAAAATAGTCTTACAAATATCCATAATCCATGCATGAAGAATGTGCTAGCCCATAGGGCTTATGATATTAAGTAAAAATTTGAAGACACATACATACAGTGAACACCACTAGCTCTAGTAGTGGAGTGTTGGAGCCATTCCTTGCTCCTCAAAAGAACTAGCTTATCTCTCTAATTATTTTCAGGAGGAGCCAAGGTGAAAACTTCTTTGATCATATGATGAGGGTGTATATATAACAAAGGGGTGATGCTTCACCCTCCTTGTCACTCTTTGAGTGCCCTCATGATTGTTTGACTTCTTATGATTTTTCAACTTACATGGCTCTTCATATTCCATGTGTGTCCTTTGGACTCCCAATTTACAATACAATTCGAATAGGTAATTACATAATCCACAATAATGATGTGGCATATGATGACTTTTGAAAGGACATGACATGACACTGATGACATGGCCTACATGATGATGTGATAGTGCCAATATTTCTTCTTGTCTTCTTCAAGAGATGGTACATGTTCTTCTTATCCTCTTCCTTATGACTTGAAGTTGAGGAGTCTTACATGTAATCTTGATCTTAATCTTCTGTTAGAGTTCATTGTTTCTTCGTCTTCTCACGTACCAATAATATTATCTCTTCAACTAGAAATATGTCTTCTAGCATGTTCTCCTTATCATCTCATTCTTAAACATCTTTGCATAGCATGATAGAGTTGCTGTATATTAAATTAACTCATGACAAGATGACATCAGTCCAATAAACCCCTAGTCTAAGATGGTGCACATTGATCCACTTAATTGATCCAAAATCAAATGACAGATTCAGAAAGAAACTCAGTAACTATGCAATTGTATAGCTAGGGCATTCGACAGTCGAGCTTGAGCCTTGAGACTGTGAGCTAAGGAAGAAAACTACACAGTCTGTGAGCTCAAGATGACAGGCTGAGTGGATAGGCATTGGATCAATCTATTTTCCAGTTCTACAGGATAGATGAGCATAGGTGACTATGAAAATGTGTATTTCAAGAGCTCAGGGCTGAGGCTTATGCCTTGAGACTGCGTATTGTGAATTTTAGGCTAGACTGAGGGAGAAAATTGCGCAATTCTGGAGCCATAGAAGGAGGCTGAGGGAATGGACACATAGTGAACATACTGTGTAGTTTGAAGAGACAAGGGAGGTTGGGCCACTATGTAATTGTCTAGATCAATAGCTCAGTCAGTAATCTTGATGATAGATATTGAAAATTTCGTACTTGAGGTCAAGCTAGGAGGATGAATTATGCAATTTTGGGAGGCAAGATTAGGCTTAAGCACTGAAGTTGCAAAATGAGCAGTTCTAAGATTGAGCACTAAAGTTGTGAAATGTGTAGTTCTTGGCTTGAGCACTGAGGTTGTGAAATGCGTAGTTTTTGGCTTGAGACCTGAAGTTGTGAAATGTGCAGTTATGGAGGGTTGGATGAGACTAGGTTGCCAAAATGGTTTTTAAATTTGGCTAAGAGTGGGACTGAAGAGACCATTGTGAACAATGGGATGACTTTACTATGATCACACACTTGAGACACTTTGACAAAACAACATCATAGATTATCCAAAACATGTTAACAACATATTTCCCTCAATGCAATAACTTTATAGCAAGTTTGACACTAAAGGTACAATTTGCGAGGATTTTGATGAGACTTGTGCAACAATGCTTAAAAATTTGGGAATGAGTGTGACTGACGTTTAGATGGTTACAAAAAATCATTCACTCAAATAAAACCCCTTGAAATGACCAAAATGGGTATTATACATTGCATGACAACTAACATGCAAAATAGTCCAATTGCTAAAGAGCGAATGACTCTTGTGATATGTGAACGATAGTGAAAGTAACACATGGCAAAGAAAAGATAACATGGAACTGACACTAATTAGAGTGAAGGAAAGTGAAAGTGATACCTAAAAACATGAAAAACACACTTGTGAAAACAAAGGTGTACAAAAGCAACAATTTTCAAAACTCACTGAAATGGAAGAATGAGTGTGGATAGAGTGCGAGAAAATATCATTGCTAGTGCACACTAACTATCGACATGGATTAGACATCACACAGGAATAGTCTTGATGGAACTTGTTATGCTTATCCAAGCTTGCATAAGAGGATGCGTTCATGAACTTGTTGTGGACTGAACATGTGTAAGCAAGTGACTTTGACACTTATGATCCACGAAGGGAGCTTAAAAGCATCATCTCACGAAGGAATGACTATAGAACTACTGATCACAAGATCCAGAGTAGGCTCCAAAATTTGAGTGTATGCAAAATTTTGGAGGGTGTTTTCCGCAACGACAACATTTGGAGGCACACTAGTAGAACTCCAACTTCTCTGCCTTGGTAAATTCTTTTTTGCAGGGTCTAGTTTTTTAGGAGGTACTAATTAATTATTCAAATTACCGTGGATTCCCAACTAATCGAAGATATTTTTCTTATAGACGTGTTAAAGAATTACATACATAAATTGTAGCTTAAACCTAGAAATTTAAAGTGCACATGAGAGAAGAGGAGAAACACGTAAAGCATGAAAGAAGACAAGAAACTTGATAATGAAGTTTGTTTGATTTGTTCTATGTCTCCGAGCCCCGCTTGATCAATGGGGAGGCCTTCATTCATTAAGTGCCATGAGAAAGAAGAGTACAAACATTAGTTACAAAAAAGCAGTCTTATACCTCCATACTGAAAAATGGTTGAAAAATGCAGAACTCTAATGGAGAAACAGACAACACCATTGTGTTCGTGGCATTAAGAAATGTTGAAACCATATAAAATTTGTCAAAATCTGACAAAGTGAAAATCTGGCCTCATGGAGAAATTGCTCAAATCATGGTTCTGTCCCTCTCTCTGCACTACTCATGTTTCTTCCACCTGCAAAGATCCTGCTTCGAACTACGTGCACACTACTCCTCTCTTGCACATTAATGAATTCAGTTTAAATATGAAAAGGAGGTCAGAGTTCACAAAAACATCATTGGAGTAGTGGTTATGGATCTGTTTATTATGGAGGAGGTCACGCAGTCAAACCCCACCCCCTCCATTTATTACATAACAAAAATGAATTTTGTACAAGAGGTCGAGTTGGGCCCAACTTGGGCGGCACACCCACCTCACCTGACGCTTATTCCATGGTGGCCCATACTCTTAACAATGGTGGTTTGAGGTTTGGACTGTGCCCCAAGGGCTGGCCCACATAGTATGCCATGTGTGATAGTGGCCCACCCAAAATGCATGGTCCTGCCAAGTACAGGGGGAGGGGCTTGGGGTAGTGGCTCACCCCTCCATTAACACATATGTTGATAAGGCTTGGGGTGGTGGGGTTGGTGGCCCACAAAACTTTTGTTTAATACTTTTTGTTATTAAAAACAATATGGCTAATTTTGAAAATCCAGAATTTGGACTGAAGGAGACTTTTTAACGAGGTGAAAATTTCACGTGGAATTCAACCAGAGTTGGCCGGATTCCGTCTGTTGGAAAAATTCCAAATTTGGGCTCCATTAATCCTACCCAGTCAAAAAAAGTCAACCAAAAAATTGACTGCCTCTATCTTCCTCATCCTAACTCGGATTGGAGTGTCATTCATACCATTTGAATCAGGGTGATGAGCACTTTGATCTGATGTCAGGGTAATCATCTTTTCGCAACTTTGAATTTTAAGCCTTTTCCATGCAACTGGTGCCTGGATATCCACTTGGATCAATACTCCCCATTGAGGAGATTTTGGACTGCCAAAAGCTTTATCAGTCAATTGGAAAGTGAGGGAATTGTTCCCTCACTCTTTCTTTTTCCAACCATTTTGCCTTGCTAGGGTGCATCCCCTTGAAACCAACTCGAAAGTATTCCACATCTCCCCATTGTAAAGTCCTGGTTCTTTTGTCAAGCATGATGTCTTCAGGTAACTCATCGAGATACTATGGTGCAAAGTCATCAATTGTAGGAACTATGCCCACCTCTTCGATGTCCATAACCAATGGTGGCTCATACAACTTTAAGTTTTCCACATTCACTAGTACATTTGCATCTATGTCGACAAATCAAGATGAAAGGCAAGATTGTGATTGGACGATACTAGATTGGTCACAACTTCTTCCCTTCTCCCTTCATCCTTTGCTTGCTGATATCGAACCACACTTTGTCGCCCACTTGAAATTGATGGTCAACTCAGTGTTTGTCATGTCGAGCCTTGTATTGGGCTTGACTTTTATCCAACTACTCCTATACTTCTTCGTGAATCAACTGGATCCGGTGAATGAACCACTATGCTTTATCCCTATCATGACGTCCACTGTAGTCATCTTCCCTTTGAAAGACCATATCAAAAGGATCTTTTGGCAGGTAGCCAAAACATTTCTCAAATGGTGAACAATGCGTAGATGAGTGCACTGCTCGATTGTAGGAATGCTGCACATATGGAATATGCTCATCCCAGAGCATAAGATATTCCCCACAATAGCCTCACAGCAAGTGTACCATGGTGCAGTTGATAACCTCTATCTATCCATCAGTCTGTGGATGAAATGTCGTGCTTCTTTTCAACTTGGTGTCCATCATCTTCCATAAGCTAGTCCAAAACTCTCCAAGAAAGTGAGAGTCTCGATCTGACACAATCGATGTGGGCAACCCAAAATGGACCCAAACATGCTAAAAGAAAAGATAAGAAGTTTGCTTTGGAGTGATCTACTTTTTACAAGGCATTAAAATACACATATTACCAAAACAGTCAATGGAAACATACAAATAGTTATGACTTTTTCTAGACAAAGGCAAACCTCCTACAAAACCCATCGACACACTTTCCCATGGATGACTCATTATAGGGAGTGGTGTGTAGAGCCTGAGTTTTCTATTAGAGGGATTTGAAACAGAACACATCACACATCCCTCTACATAGCAAGTCACAATGTTCTTCATATGAGGCTAAAAAAAAAGTCTTTGTACATGACACAAAGTTTTTTCAAAACCAAAATGACCAGACACAAGGGAGTTGTGGGTCTCCCGGATTACATGTACCCTTTCTCCTGTGGGAATGCACAATTTACCAAGTTGATACAACATTTTCCCCTGCAAGTGATAGTTGTCCACCTGTGAACCATGGGTTATTCTTGCATAAATCTCCTTAAACTCATCATTTTTATCATATTGTTCATCATAACTTTCAAAAGATAACGAATCATTATGCAAATTAACTAAAGCAAAAATAGGAGGGTGAGGTAGTATATCGACCACTTTTTTGCTAGTGCCCTTCTTATACTTATTACCAGATAAAATTGCTGAAGAAAAGACATCCACCTGAAATGATGAGATTCCTCAAAATTTGTTTGTGACTAAAGATATTGCAAGGGTTGATGATCCGGATTGATGATGGTCTCCTTGCCGATCAGACAATGTTTCCACCTTTTCACACTTTGGACCAAGGCATATAACTCCTTGTCATAAGTGGGATAGTTTATCATAACATGAGAGAAATTCTCTGAATGGTGACATATCGGCTCCTTTTGTTGCTTCAATACAAATCCCATGGCATATTCGTTGGCATCTGTCTTGATGTCGAATGGTTGTTGGAGATCTGATAACGCCAAGATTGGTATGATGATGATCTTTTATTTCAATGTTTTGAAGGACTTTTGCTACTTTCTTCCCCATTGGAAGACCTTCTTTACACTGATCAGTGTGTGTGAAGGTGCTACAATAATAGAGAAATTGCAATAAATCTCCTCCAATGTTGTACTACACCCTGTTAGAGTCGGTCTTTTCATTCCTTTGTCAGCGATCAAAATCTCTTTTGTTGCATTTCATTTTGAGGTGTCTCATTCAGTCCAGTCATTTGCATTCCATTAGGTGCATCGATTTTCTGACGGAACGGTCTTGTCACTCATCTCCCTCATGTCATGTTTCTGTTGGTCGGTGTCTATTCATCAAAATCAATTTTAAAGTCATTTACAATCCAGTTTGGTCTCTTGGTGAGGAAAGAGTCATTTCATTCAATAGGTCAGGGTTCCTTTATGGTTTCATCAATAAATGTGTCAAAGTGTCCAATAATGCCAGCAGATGCATGAGGGAGGTTTCATAATAAGTTTTTATCGCAAATTTCACCATCGCAATCTTTGATCATGACTTTTCTTCAAAACTCTGTTTTGAAGAAAATTGTCATTTTGTACTTTGTAATAAATTTCCATGTATATTTTTAAGGTTTTCCAGTTGTCAAAAATCTTCAGGTGTAGCTCTAGTCCTTTGCAAAGTTCCAGGCCATTCATCCCTGCAAGATAAGCGAAAATCAAACCATTCAGTCCAAGAGCAACAAAGAAACAAAACAGAGTTTCAAAGTGAAGTGTCAAAGTTTGCAACATGACAAATTGGTTTTTGAAATCAAGAGTTAAATCCTTGGAATATATATCATTTTTGTGTTCCAAGAGTTGATTTTCATACTAAATACATCAAAGAGCCAGAGTGGAAACATGGAGGAGCAATGAAATCGAATTGAAGGCAAACTGTGTGTAAATTTTGGTGCGCAGCGCGTTGGCTAAGTGGCGTGACGCACTAGGCGCACGCAGCGCATAGGGCCATTTTCCGCAGTGTAAAATTACACGGGCACAGTGCATTGGTGAGGCACAGTGCATTGGGCTAGCCACGCGACACATAGAGACAGAGGGTTCAAAAATTGCTAGAACTTTCCCAAATCGCTCAAATCGCCCAAAAATGCACAGATTTGTCAGGTAGAGCCTCCATTATCATTTTCTATCCATGTTGGGTGCTTACTTCATGATGCTTGTTTCATGATGATTGCTTAAAGAAGTTGAATGTCTCCCCTGGCAGTGTTCTCAGCTGGTTATACTCTTGTATAATGAATAAAGGGTTTTGTCTGACCACCCACCTGGCGAGGAAAGCTTTGATGAACTGCTAGAAACCTGAGATGCTTGCATCAGGTAGGGCTTTGAACCAACTCTTCCCTTTTCCTTGCAAAGAAAGAGAAAAAAGCCTTATACTAACATCTTCTTTATCAACTTCAAAAAGGTCTAGAAAAGTCTCAACCTTCTGCACATGTTGCTCAGCGTTGACATTGTTACATTCACCGTCAAATCTTGGTAAACATAGATAATAATTTGCAGGGAAAGCATGGAGTACAGAAGGTAAAACAAGAGGTCTCTACCTATCTGGGGCTATAAAAGGTGTAGGAGTATATACAAGAGCTACGGGATCAATTTTGTTTTCTTTAGGCTCATCACTCTGAAGAGAATAATCATGAGATGTGGGAAAAGTAAGGAGGCGAGGATCAAAGGGAAACTCAGTATTTACAATTTTCGAATAGGTCGAGTGAATATTTTGATCACCTTTATCATACAACAAATTTTGAAAAAATTTTAGGACAGCTTCAAGAACAGCCAAGAAGTAATTTACAAGAAAGTAGACTACATCTTGAATACCATTCCACTTTAGATACATGAACTTTGTGTACGATCCTTCAATTTTTTCAGAGAAAGAGTTAGTCCTCCAGTGGAGTCTCTACGGGAGTCACCAGGTGAATGATTTCAGCCTTCTTATGTATGATCATTGTCCACCATCAACCATCAGATCTAAACTTGATATATGTACTCGGGCAATTAACAAGTTAGATGTCACATTTACAAACTAGACCAGAGATTGACTAAAGCAACGTTTATCTACTTCGTTGATGCATAGCAAAATCATTTCGAAGGCTACCTGACGTAACTTCAGGCTCCGTCTGTAGCTTACAAAATGAATAACACTAACAAACAAACAATCTCTTCCCCAGTATGGTCACCACTAAGTTAGGACATAGATTCACCTCAGCCTGAGAAGGTAAGCTTATAGGTCCACATCAAACCATACTCAACCTCGTAGCTAGCCCTACGAGGATAGGAGGGGCTCTCTCCGGGTCAATCTCAGCAAAGGATAATCAATGGGGCTTGAGATGACTGAAATAACAACTAATATTAGGCTAGGTATGAAGTGCAAGGATTTAATTTGAGTTTTTTGGGGGTTTTATGTTGGAAAAAGGGAAAGGCAAATTTGGCCCGAGGATGAGGCCTAGTTTTTGCAGAGTTCTGATTGGGGAAAGGAAGGCAATCGTTTTGATACTTTAGATTTGAATGAATGGATGGATCATACCGGTGAGGAGCCAAGGAGGGAAAAATAGTCTCAAGAGTCCTCCTCAAATAGATGAAAACATTGAAAATTAACAAAATTTCAAGGCAGAGCACAACAATCCAATGAATTCTACCTTAATCACTCATTTGTTTAATTTCAAAAGAAAAGAGAAGGGAAAAGGATACACATAAACATAAGTCAACTTACAATTACATATAGAAAAACACCATCAAAACACAGAGGCACATGGATCCCAACTAGTGCTGCAAAACCCTGGTCTTTCCTTTGCCAAAAATGCAGAGATAAAATGTACAATGATGTGCCAAGCAATCCCAAGTGTCAAACCATGAAAATGACTTAGAAATTACATAATATAGACAAGACAAACCCATTCCCTTGCCTCTATGGGTCTAGCTCATCATTCTAGAAGCTGTTTGAACCAATTCCAAACAAGGAATTGAAATCTAGGCAATCAAACAACTTGCCTCTATATGCTAGGAAATTGATTCATTCATTTAATTTTCAAATTTTTAGTGAATGAATCCTCTATAACAAGTAAAAATGTGCCAATATTACATCATGGTCATCAAATTTCATCATGGTAGATCAATAGTTACATCAAAAAGTAAAACTAGTCAAAACTAGGCGAATATCTGAGCTGAAGAGTGAAAATGAGGCCAAATTTCTCTATGCGCTGCGCCCAAATTCTCTATGCGTCGCGCCATTTTGGAGCTGAGTTTGAGGCATGTCCCGAAGTCCAAATAGAGCTTATCATAGCTCGTTAGAAATCCCTACCTGTTTTCTTTCCAACCCAAGTGGAATTTCTGGATTTGGATGTAATTTTCCCTTCCAAAACTTCAATCTACCAACACTGCTTCCTGTGTGTCAAAATATGGGTAGTGAGGTCATTTTTAAGTGTTTTTTGACCTTTTGAGGGCTCAAAACCCCCTAAAATTTCTTGGCCATGGACAAGCAAGCATAAATTGTGATGAAAAATCTAGAAATGCAAACTTTTTTTGATTTGGGGGACCTCTAGCAAAAGCGAGCACCATGTGGTGCAGCGCATTGGGAGGAAGACCCTGTGTTAAAACTTTCTGTGCGTAGTGCCTTTCTGCAGACTAGATTTGAGGATCTTCCCATGGTCCAATGTGGGCGCAAGATATCTCATTGGAAATATTATTGAGTCTACTTTCCAACCCAGCTTGAATTTTTCACTTGGGAGTTCATTTGCCCTGTCAAAAGTCAACTCTCTCAAGACTGGTCAAAATGTGCCAAATGAGACTGCCTCAGGGCAAAGTGTTGTTGCAGTCAACTTTTGAAGATCTTCCTCAACTCCAAATTGAGCTCATGCTAGCTCATGGGAAATCTATTTATGTGTAATTAACATTTGATGCATCAATAAAGTCATTTGGCCAACCAAGCTAGGAGAAAACTTGAGTTTCACATGGTCACTTTAGAGGTGCATCGATTCTCTCGAGGCGACTGTTATTTTGACATTTCTCTAAAACCATGACACCTGTGTAAACAATGAAGGAGGTTTTTCTTGCTTGGCCTATTTTGGACAAAAACCTCTCTCAGAGTTTCCAAATTCATCTTTCCTTGCTCAGAAGCATCATTTGAGTAAAACCTACCACGATGTGTGGAACGGGGGATTTGTCGAAATGAAGCAAAATGAATGGGATAAGGGGATTCTAAATTCTTGAGGAAGTTTTGGAAAGTAGGGAGGGATGTTAGGAAATAGGGGAAAGTGGAATTTCAAAGATTGAGTGAGGGAAAGACGTCCAAAAAGGCTAAACACAGGCCCAACCTAGAAAATTGTCAAGTTGTAGCAAGAAAACTAGGGTTTGTGCAAAAATGAGGAATTTGAGTGATATCAGTGATGGGAAATGGTTAATAAAGTACATTAAGGATAGGGGAAGGTGTATGAACATCGAAATACAAGTTTTGCTGATGATTTTACCATCCAAGAGAAATTGCCTTCAAAACCCTAGGAGAGGGAAATGAACTTTACCTAGGCACAACTGAAGCATGAACAAGGCATAAAATGACCCAGTGAAACTTGGCATGATGATGACAACCGTCTAAATTATGGTACATTCTTCCTAATGGTGACATCAAGCTCTTGGGACAGCCATTAGGGTTTGGGAATTTTAAGCATGAGACTAGGGTTTGGTGCATTTGGGATTTTGGGAAAGGGAACTTGGGATAAGGGATTAGTGATTTAAGGGGGTAGTGGAACTTAAGGAATAAGGGGATCAATGAAAAAGTGATAAGGGAGTAAATTTGGTGGCAAAATAGTCATCAAAACCCTAGGCAACAATTTTTGTTGGAGGAACTTGAAATGATAGGTGTATAACAATTTTCTGTTAAATCGAGGAACTTGAAATGATAGGTGTACAACAATTTTCTGCCAGATTTAACCAAGTTTATTATTTGATGCCAGTTGATATAAGGCCTCCTCCTAGATGTGCTCTCTTGCACTACCTAGGTGCCTTTGATCCGGAAATGGAGTTTTAGCTGAGAGAAAGAAATCTTGCAACACTTGAGGAGATGCAGAACAGTGCAGTAGATGTAGAGGCCCATTTGTTGATCCGAAGGGCAAAGTTGAAGGAAGAAGAGATGAAATACATAGATCTGGAGGAATCAACATCTTTAGAAGTAAAGCTTGACATTTTGGTAAGTGCAGTGGAAGAGATGATGCAAATAATCACCACAAGGAATGATTATTATGATCAAGCCCATGGCTCGCTGATTGAAGAAGAACAAGTTGCTAATCCAAAACATTTTGTTTCTTATCCCAATTGTCATAGATCTGATAATGATTGTATTATAGATCATCTTGGAGAAGAGATATCTGTTGATATGACATGTATGATTGATGATGTGTTTTATACTAATGATTTGCCTCAGTTTTATCAGTATGATGATGATTATGTTCTCCAAATAGAAGCTAATCTTGCACACAAATCAACAGCTAGTTTGTGGGAAGAGGAAGTTCACTTTCAGTAGCTCGAATAAAGTGATCAACCAATGCATATCAGCTATGACAGTGACGAGGAAAGTTCAGAAAATTTTGACGTAAGTGAAGGATATCTTCCTTTTTGTTTTGATTCATTTCAGTTCATCAGAGACAATTTCCATGCAATCAGAAATCAACTGTCGACAAGTCTTGATCTGGACCATCTTGCGGGCAATGAAAACCTTGTTCAAGACTTCTCATATTCAGATTTGCAGTGCCCGAATGCCATTGATTGTCAAGTTGTAGATGAGGACATGGAAACTGGCACATATGATCAAATGATACAAGATGATTCCATACCATTTTGTTTTGAATCATTTCAGTTTTTAAAGGGTAAATTGCATAGTAAATCTTCAAATGAACAGCTTGTAGGAAGTCAACAATTTCTCAGTTTTAATGTTGAGGATGAGATAGATGGCGAAATTCTTGAGCAAGTTGTTAATGAGAAATATTCCCCTGAAATGATTGATGAAATCATTTTGGATACAAAACCCTCCCTAGCACCAGATTTGCAGCCACCAAACACAATTGAAGATTAGATTATAGATGAAGGCGTGGAAGCCAGAATACATGATTTAATGATGCAAGAGGATTTTGTACCCTTTTGTTTTGAAGCATTTCAGTTTATAAGGTAGAATCTTTGTAATATCTCTAAAGAAAACAATGAACAACCAGTAGGATGTCATATCGTTTTAATCGATACATCGCAGCAGTCTTCTCACATTTTTGATGATCCTATTGCTCATGTGTTGGATGATGTCTTCTGTAAAAGTTCTTCCCTATTGGCTAACCATGTGCCAGAGAAGAATGTTGATAATAATATTATTCCAAAGTCACCTTCATTGTCTTGTTTAATAGATGTTCATTGCATAGCCCATATCAAGGTTGCATTCATATGAGGAGATTGATAAAAGAGACTTTTGTTCTATTTGGAAATAGCAACAGAGTTTGGTTATTCACGAAATTTAGGATCCTTTTGGAAGATTGCTGCAATCACCAAAGAAAGATAGCACAGATGTGAGGAAAATTTTAATATCTAGCTATGCAGATTACTTGGACCAGAGCAGTAATGTGTTATTGCAAGTTTATCAGTAGTCAACATGATTCCAAGTTTCCATGGGAGTTGCCTTTCAATTCTTCCCTTTTCCTGTGCATCAAAAAGCATTTGGGAAGAAATCAAATAGCAGCCAGGATGCTTACCTGGTTGCATTGGCTGTTCCATTTCACTTGATTAGGTGGTGAAAAGAACAATAAGAGTAGGTTTGATGAATAAGCTCAAATGTGAGCATCTTTCCAGTTTGTTAGTTATGTTTTAGTCATGTTTGATTTTATTATGGTTTTTCGTTTTAGCCTTGAGTCAGAGTCAGTCTACATAATGTCAGTTTTCATGTTGTGACTCCGTTGCCCAATGGATGAAGGCACTGTCTGCTCCCCTAGAGATCTGTAGTTCTTGGCACCTCCAAGGACCTACCACCCCCATTGGAGCCAATGTTAGATTATGTATTTTCATCCCTTCGTCAGCGATCCAAATCTCATTTGTTGCATTTCATTTTTAGGTGTCTCATTCAGTCCAATCATTTGCATTCCATTAGGAGCATCAATTTTCTGATGGAATGGTCTTGTCGCTCATCTCCCTCATGTCATGTTTCTGCTAGTCTGTGTCTATTCATCAAAATCAATTTTAAAGACATTTACAGTTCGGTTTGGTCTCTTGGTCAGCAAAGAGTCATTTTAGTCATTAGGTCAGGGTTCCTTTATGGTTTCGTCAATAAATGTGTCAAAGTGTCCAATAATGCCAACAGACACATGAGGGAGGTTTCATAATAAGTTTTCATCGCAAATTTCACCATCGCAATCTTTGATCATGACTTTTCTTCAAAACTCTGTTTTGAAGAATATCTTCATTTTCTACTTTGTAATAAATTGCCATGTATATTTTGAAGGTTTTCCAGTTGTCAAAAATCTTCAGGCGCAACTCTAGTCCTTTGCAAAGTTCCAAGCCATTCATCCCTGCAAGATAAGCGAAAATCAAACAATTCAATCCAAGAGCAGCAAAGAAACAAAACATAGTTTCAAACTGAAGTGTCAAAGTTTGCAACATGACAAATTGGTTTTTGAAATCAAGAGTTAAATCCTTGGTGTACATATCATTTTTGTGTTCCAAGAGTTCATTTTCATACTAAATACATCAAAGAGCCAAAGTGGAAACATGGAGGAGCAATGCAATTGAATTGAAGGCAAACTGTGTGTAAATTTTGGTGCACGGCGCGTTGGCCAAGTGGCGCGATGCACTAGGCGCGCACGGCGCATAGGGCCATTTTCCACAGTGTAAAATTACATGGGCACGGCGCATTGGTGAGGCGCGGTACATTGGGCTGGCCATGCAATGCATACAAACAGAGGGTTAAAAAATTGCTAGAACTTTCCCAAATCGCTCAAATCGCCCAAAAATGCATGGATTTGTCAGGTAGAGCCTCCATTATCATTTTCTATCCAAGTTGGGTGATTACTTCATGATGCTTGTTTCATGGTGATTTCTTAAATAAGTTGAGCCCTATCATTTCAAGCTCCTCCAACAAACATTGCTGCCTAGGGTTTTGATGACTATTTTGCCACCTAGTTTACTCCCTTATCCCTTTTTCATTGATCCCCTTATTCCTTAAGTCACTACCCCCTTAAATCACTAATCCCTTATCCCAAGTTCCCTTTCCAAAAATCCCAAATGCGCCAAACCCTAGTCTCATGCTTAAAATTTCCAAACCCTAATGGCTGTCCCAAGATCTTCATGTCACCATTAGGCATAATGTACGATCATTCAGAGGGTTTTCATCATCATGCCAAGTTTCACTGGGTCATTTTATGCCTTGTTCATGCTTTAGTTGTGCCTAGGTAAAGTTCGTTTCCCTCTCCTAGGGTTTTGAAGGCAATTTCTCTTGGATGGTAAAATAATCAGCAAAACTTGTATCCTAATGTCCATACACCTTCCCCTATCCTTAATGTACTTTATTAACCACTTCCCATCACTGAGATCCCTCAAATTCCTCATTTTTGCACAAACCCTATTTTCTTGCTACAACTTGACAATCTTCTAGGTTGGGCCTGTGTTTATCCTTTTTGGACCTCTTCCCCTCACTCAATCTTCGAAATTCCACTTTCCCCTATTTCCTAACATCCCTCCATACTTCCCAAAACTTTCTCAAGAATTTAGGAGCCCCTTATCCCCTTCATTTCACTTCATTTTGACAAATCCCCTCTTCCACAAATTGAGGTAGGTTTTACTCAAATGGTGCTTCTAAGCAAGGAAAGATGAATTTGGAAAAACTGAGAGATTTTTTTGTCCCAAATAGGCGAAGGAAGAAAAACCTCCTTCACTTTTTACACAGGTGTCATGGTTTTAGAGAAATGTCAAAAATATAGTCGCCTCAGGAGAATTGATGCACCTCTGAAGTGACCTTGGGAAACTCAAGTTTTCTCCTTGCTTGGTTGGCCAAATGACTTTCTTGATCATTAAAATGATAATTAGACACAAAGCGATTTCCAATGAGCTAGCATGAGCTCAATTTAGAGTTGAGGAAGATCTTCAAAAGTTGACTGCAACAGCACTCTGCCCTAAGGCAGTCTCATTTGGCACATTTTGACCAGTCTTGGGAGATTTGACTTTTGATTCAATAATCCCAACACCTATTTTTTGATTTCCTCCATTTTGATGGTCGACAACATGTACATGCCAATATTTGGTAAAGGAGCACCATGCTGCAAATGGATCTCATGTTGGATTTCACTCTTCGAAGGTAATCCCCTTGGTTCCTAAAATAACTCATCATAGCTAGAAATTAATTCACATAATTCCTTTTTATGTACATGATCACAACCCTGGAAAGCATCAGATAATTTTACATATTCCCCCTTAAAACCATAAGCATGCAACCATTACTAGAATTCACCAACCTCTTCATTTGTCCCGCACTTACAAGGATGACATTTATTTTCGTTTGATGAGCCGTTACAATATATTCTACCCCATCTTTTGTGATTTGGTATTTGTTTTCATGACGAAAGAAGATTTCCTTTTTATCATATAGATATGGACTCCCTAACACCATGCCAGAAATATCCAATGGTACCACATCAAGTTTTACCTCATCCACTAACTTAGAAGCGATCACAAATTTAACCTTGCACTGCTTAGTTACATCCAATTTTGCTTTATCATGTATCCATCCAAGTGGAAAGGTTTTGGATGTGGTTTGGTTTCTAAGCCTAGCTTCTTTACAAAGGACTTCGAAATTAAGTTTGCTTGGGATTCGGTATCAAATAGAGTTTCCACTTTTGTATGATTTATGATAACTCTAATATGAAATAGCTCAATTCTATTTCGTTCATTAGGAAGAGACTCATCTATTAAATGAGTGCCTTCATGTGATTTAGAATTAACATGAGGTGTAAGAGTGCCTTTTGTTCCTGCTGCTATGACCAATGGTTCATCTCCAGAATCAAATCCAAGGTCTTGTTGCATAGTTTCCACTATCTTCTACTTTCCTTTTTTTCCATACTTCTTTGGTCTTTTTTTCAGGTACAGTTTCCAACAATTGTTGTCATGATGACCTTCCTTTTTGTAGTGAGTGCAACAAGGCCTTTCTCCTTCATCTTTCTTGGTTGATGTTGTGCTCTTCTCCTTTCCTTTTCCTTTCACTTTGGGTTTGCCATTTGGAGGTTTGAAAGGTGGTTTCTTGAATTGGTCATCTCTTTCATTTTTGCCCCTATTCTCAAGATGGATGGCCTTTACACTAGATGAGACAATAGTAGTTGGTTCAAGTAATAATAATGAATGTCTATGGTAACTATGTAATCATCTAATATACTTAGTTACTACTTCAGGTGAATCAAGTGCAATGCCCAAATTAAGTGCTTGTTTTCTAAACTCCTCTATAAAGCTTTGAACATACTGACCTCTGCCTTCCCTTAAGTATTTCCAATCCATTAAGACTTTTTGCTTATAACCCAAGGGATGAAATTGTTCCTTTAATGCAAAAATGAAAATAGGCCATGAGGAAACAAGATTCCCCATACACTTACTACCTCACAATTTTATCTCCCACTAGATGAGAGCAATGATACTCAGTCGAGGAGTGGCTAGCTGAACCTTTGCCTCATCCTCTTCGATTTGTTGAATCTTGCAGTAGATTTCAATCTGCCTAATCCAGTTATCAAGCTTTTCTGCATTACTCTCACTGTTAAACATGGGAAGATAAAATTTGAAATATAATTTAAATAAAGGTTTCTTAGATGCATCGCTTGAATTTCTATGATGATGGTGATGAGAGGAAGAAGAACTTTCACTCGTGGAAGGAGAAGGAGGGGGTTCTTCTTCACCATTTGCATGCACTGAACCTTGTTCTTCTACCTTTTTCCCTTCTACTTTATCTAACCTTGAAAGCAACTGACGAACATTTTCTACCATTGCATAGGAGGTTTTGTGGAAATTGAGCTCCTTTTCATAATGAGCCTCTTCATCTACCATGTTTCTCCTTCGATGTGCATGCCCTACTTCGGGATCGAAAGACTTTAGTTTCCCTTTGCCTCTTTAGAGCTTGTTTCTTGTTAGCATACAAACATGAAATTCACATCTACAAAGACCTGCTCTGATACCCCTTGGTCCGATATCTTTTTCTTATAGATGTGTTAAATAATTTCATGCATAGATTGTAGCTTAAACATTGAAATTTAATATGCACATGAGAGAAGAGGAGAAACACATAAACCATGAAAGAAGAAAAGAAACTTGATAATGGAGTTCATTCGATTTCGACTACATCTCTGGGCCCTGCTCAATCAATGTGGAGGCTTTCATTCATTAAGTGGCATGAGAAGAATAGCACAAGCATCAATTACAAAAGAGGAGTCTTATACCTCCATATTGAAAAATGACTGAAAATGCAGAACTATGTTGGAGAAGTTGATAACACCATTGCATTCATGGCATCGAGAAATGCTGAAACCATATAAAATTTGTCAAAATCTCACAAAATGAAAATATGGCCCCTAGGAGAAATTGCTCAGATCATGGTTCCGCCCCACTCTCTTCACTACTCATGGTTTTGCCACCAGCAAAATAGCATGCCTCGTACTACGTGCACACTTCTCCTCTCTAGGCGCACGGATGAACTAAGTTTAAATATGAAAAGGTAGGTGGAGTTCACGAAAACATCGTTGGAGTATTGGTTATGGATCCGTTTATTATGGAGGAGGTCGGGCAGTCAAACCTTACTGCCTTCGTTTATTACATAAAAAAACATTAATTTTGGATGAGAGGTCAAGCTGGGCCCACCTTCGGTGGCCCGTCCACCTCACGTATCCCTTAGCCCACGGTGGCCCATACTCTTAACATTGATGGCTTGAGGTTGGGTCCATGCCCCAAGGGCCAGCGCACATAGTACGCTGCATGTGATAATGGTCTACCCAAAATGCACGGTCCTGCCAAGCACAAGGGGATGGTCCAGGGGTAGTGACTCACTCCTCCATTAACACATATGTTGATAAGGATTGGGGTGGTGGGGTTGGTGGCTCACCACCCTTTTGTTTAATAATTTTGTTTATTAAAAACAATATGGCTGATTTTGAAAATCCGGAATTTGGACTGAAGGAGACTTTTTAACGAGGCGACAATTTCGCCTGGAATTCGACCGGAGCTGGCCTGATTCTATCCACCAGAAAAATTCCAAATTTTTCCTCCATTAATTTTGCCAAGTCAGCAAAATTCAACCAAAACTTTGACTGCCTCTATCTTCCTCATCCAGACTCGGATTGGAGTGTCGTTCGCACTGTTGGAATGAGGATGATGAGAAATTCGATATGATGTCAAGCTAATTGTCTTTATACCATCCCCTGTGAATGAAGGAAGGTGTGTATATATAGGAGCTCATTCTTTCTGAATAAACTAATTTCATATTAGGGTGTCACGTAATTAACTCATATAAAGAAGGCCTACCTTTGAGGGCCATTAGGTTGGTACCCAAAAAGGGTGTCCGCCAACAGATATGCAGGGGGCTTTTACCATATAAAAACTACTACCACAATAATAGCCTTCATAGTTTCCATGACTATTTAATTTTGAGCCCTTTCCATGCCACTAGTGTCTGGATATCCACCTAGATCACCAACTTACCTTGTGCATAAATATAGTCCCCTTAATTCCTTTACTCGATTAAACACAAAAAAATACCAGTGATCACACAATGTTTCAAATCAAGATAGGGTAATGAAGTTCAAGATCTTTATATTTTCAAAGTATAGTTTTTCATCTCTAGTGTTGCTCCACTACCAGCAGGCCTAGATAGTACCCCAGTGGAGTCACTATAGGACCACAAACATTGCTCCACTACTAGCAAGCCTAGACAATATGCAGGCATAGTTGCTTGATTCACCTCTCTATGCAGGAAAGATTTCTCTTCTTTCAACTTTATTTATTTATTTGAAGAGCATTGTGCATCGACACTAATTTAGCTATGGGAAAATGAGGGATCTTGACTTATTGAGAGCAAGAGAGGTTGTTGCTATAGAGAAGCATAGATAAGATATTTGATATTTGTTTTCTTGTTTAAATTTTCCCCTTGTATTTCTTGACTTGATTGGATTAGCTTGAAAACATTGAAACATAAAACCAAGTTGGGAATGAGGTTTCCAGAATACACACAGAGATGATGGTTTGACAAAATGTTTTATTATTGCAAGGATTGCATTTTCTTTCGAAACATCATCAACCAAAATATGTAACCAAGACAAGGAAGAAGGATAGAGAGTTAGCCAAATGTTCCAGTGTTATAATTTTTTTTTCTATTTTTCCACATTGCTAAAGAATCTTCATGAAATATGTTATTAATGGAACAAAAGGGAAAATACACAACAAAACAAGAAATAAAAGCCAAAGCACAAGCAAAAGAATCTAAACGAAAGCATAATGCAATACAAAAGTAAGAAAATACAAGACAGACTAAAGAGAATAAGCACATGCTGAATGTAAGAGAGGGAAGACTAGAATGCAGCGAGTCCTACTCCTAACCTAATAACTAGAACGTTATGGCATGTATAATGAAATTTCCTGTGAATATAGCGTAGTTGTTTTGGATCTCCATCCACAAAGATACAAACAATTAAAATAGATATAAAGTAATGTGAAATAGAAAAGATAAAAACTTGAATAACTTGCACAAAATTTGAGGGTCTTTCCTGTAAGAAAAAATATGTGTCACAACCACTAATTTCATCCAATTCACATTCTTACCTCTCTGACGAAAAGAATAATCAGAAATCCTCTAAGACTTCTTACGAATGCACATTCTTATGTGTCATCCTACTTAGCAAGCATGAGAAAAGGCTGAAACTTGTTTATTGCAATGGAGCTTTCCGAGTAAATTTCTCCAACCATTCAAAGATTGGATCATAAAATTAAGGATGTTCCTCTTGAAAACCCTTAAATATTTGAAAATATGGATTTTGAATTAGAGGCATGGGATTATAATGAGAATCTTGAGGGGGGAATAGATCTGATGATATTCAGTAGTCATGTAGATACAATGAGGACTTGACATAACCATCAACAAGGTTGAAGTACCTCAACCTCTCGGAAAAAATATAAATCGTGAGATGTTGAATGATGAAGATTGAAGGATGTAAAACTACTATCATTGGATATACTGATGGGAAAACAATAAATCGAATGATAGTCGTCAGAGACAAAATCATGACCAAATGGGTTGATTAAAGGATCAGATTCCCAGTTTGTAATTAACAAAGATAAATAAATTGGAACATTTCTAGAAATGCTTTGCATAGTAGAATTTTATTTCTTATGTTACGAGTGTAACAAGCCATTTCCTTGTTACTGGTCACCCATTGCAATAACATCGTAATAGTCAAAATAAGTAAAAGGGAATGCTAGTATAACAAATACATGAAACATGTCAAGTTAAAATAAGTGAAGGAGAATTTGATTCATTAGATAATCCATGCATTCACTATCACTCAAGAGGATTTCAGGTGTGATGAAGAAAATGATTAGCATCATAATATTCGTAAGAAGGATTATGAGTTTATTTTTTTCAAAAGAGTGGGACAAGTGTGACTCCTTTGGCCAAAGATAATATTTAGAATAATCGACTTCTCAATTCAATGATTCTATGAGAGATACACATTCCAAACCCAATTTTGATATAAGATACTTGCATGGAGATAAATAATCTTGAATCTGATTAGAAATTATACTTTCAAAGTTCGAGAGATCATATTGGGAATGCCAAATATATTTCAAGAAATAATTTACATTGAGTGAAACTGTGCAGAAGGAATATTTTTACAAAGAAAACTATACTTGACTTACTTAGGGGGTCTTACAATAGCTACGAGATCCTAACATAACCATCAACAGAAGTTGAAGTTCCCCGACTCCATGCCAAGTGTCAGAACTTTCAAAAATTGTTAAATCACATCTTGAAGATTGAATCAGATCGTGTAGGGTGTGAACATAGTTTTTTCAATTATCTTGACGAGATCACTATTAACCGGGTGGAATGAAGCTCTCTCAGTAATTTGATGAAAATTTTCAACTTCAAAAACTAGATTATTTAAGTTAAAAGATTCATCTGATTGCAAATATGGAGATGTATGAAATGGGAAAATGTCATGAGAAATCTAGTTTGAAGAGTTGTCTCCATGCAAAAGAAGAGATGATGAGGGATGGGAAAAGTCCTCAATGGTTTCATTGCGTTCATTTTCATCACGGATAATTTCACCACCTTATTTCGATTAAGAAGCTAACTCATTGGATGAATAACTTGAAGAGCATGGAGTGCCTTCGTCGTAAGTATATGCATCACAAATGGTAGAGCAGAAGGGATTGTGAGATGAAGAGGAAGTTTCGATACATACATTAGTAGATTGGAAACCATCCAATAAAGAAAGCACATCATCTTGATATGGAGGATATTCAAAAAATAAGAAATATTGTAATCATATTCAGCTTCATTCTGCTCTGCATGTCTAAATTGAGTTCCTTGTACTTGATCACAATTTGAACTAGAAACACGAGAATTAATAGAGTGTGAAAGACTAGATGGTGGAGAAGATTAACTGAGCGGATCACAATACAAAGAGTCATGACATGTAGATGTTAGAGCATTACATAAATATAGATTGGATTGGAGGCTAGAGTTATGAATGGTAACATCCTGTTATAGAATGGGAGAGTTAGTCTTTGCCATGGACTTCATGAGCCATTCTGGGATTTCCTCCACTGAATCTAAGTCATGAGAAAAGTAAGGGGGATTAGAAGATGGATTAGGAATTTTATTTGCATATTTTTCAAGTTTATTACCATTGCACAAAGGAACCTTCATCATAACTTGGAAAGAAAGAGGGACAATAACAAAAGGAGTAGTAAATTCATTCTCTAAAATTAGAGATGTCAAATGATTCACAAGAGTTGGGGAAGTAGGAAAATAAGGGGGTTCAGGTTCACCATGTAAAGAGATAAGAACCAAGTTCTCAAAATCTTGTGTTAACAAATCATGATTCATGTCTTCTTAGAAAATTTCACAAAAAAGGTGAAGGAATTGATTAAAAAATTCCTCAACTAATTCGTTAGGATTCATCCTTAAGAGATAGATTATTTTACAAACATATCGGTAATGATACCTGTCAAAGGCTTAATGAAGCTCACTCAATAAATGATAAAGGGAATGGATGGAAGAAAGTGGCAAGGTATGGCACCATCGATTAATTGACCTTCAAGGGTGAGGAAGAAAAGCACACAACCAAACTCTTCATCATTGATTTCATAAGATTCACAAAACTTAATAAAATTAGAAATGTGCTTGGTTATGGATGTTCCATCCTCACCATCAAACTTTAACTAGGACAAGTGATACAGGGGCTCATCAGGGATTGAAAATTGATAAATGTAAAAATTAGAGAAAAACCTCAGGAGTAAAATTTTAGGATGAGACATTTTAGATAAAGGGTTCAAACAAGATTCAATAGGATCATCATGTCATTTGTCCCTCGTTCTAGTGCCATTGTTGACAGTGGTGGAAATCCATCAGAAAAGGGGTCTCCCTGATGTGAAGTCCCACATATAACTCACATCATTTGGATTAGGATCCCGATTCAGAATATCGACTTGGCTGCCATGTATTATTATAGAATTGTCTGGGCTCTAACTATCAGTAAGAGACTGTAATGCATGGTGCCTTCAAAAAGAAAAGTGGGTGTTATTGGTGAGTGTTCAAACATATGTGTGTCAAATTTCTTTCGCTCCATAGGGGAGGAAAAGTGAGCCTATAAGCGAGAGGTATTAGTACCACCCTAGTAGAGACACACATGAAACATAAGGGTCTATACAACATAAAGCAAAATAGTCCACAGAGATGTGACAGTCATTGAAACCAATATAACGAGGAATATTTGTCTAATATCTAGCAAAATAGTCCATGAGGATAAGAAAATGGTAATATAAATTACAACACATTCTCTATATGATAAGTACCAAAATAACCAAAATAGTTCAACTACTTTAGCACAGATGAAAGAAAACATGAATTATGAACATTCACATAATAGTCTTACAAATATCCATAATCCATGCATGAAGAACGTGCTTGCCCATAGGGCTTCTGATATTAAGTAAAAGTCCCAAGACACATATATACAATGATTACCACTAGCTCTAGTAGTGGAGTGTTGGAAACACTCCTTTCTCCTCAAAGGAGATATTTTATATCTCTTATGCTTTACGAGAGGAGCCAAGGTGAAAAGTCATGTTTTGATACAATGAGGGTGTATATATAACCAAGGGGCAATGTGTCACTGTCCTTGTGATTGTTTGAATACTCGCATGACCTTTTGACTTCCTATGACTTTTCGACTTATATTACTCTTCATATTCCATGTGTGTCCTTTGTACATCCACTTTACAATACATTTTGAATAGGTAATTACATAATGCATAATAATGATGTGGAATATGATGAGTTATGATAGGACATGACATGACACTGATGACATGGGTTGCATGATTATGTGATAGTGCCAAGCTATCCTTGTTACTACTTCATTCTTCATGTCTTCTTGATTAGATGCTACATGTTGTAGTATAGTCGAAATCCAATGGTCGAGAGTGCATGGAGATGTGAATTTGATCTCATTGTCATTAGATAGAAAAAATGTGCATTGAGCTAAGTTAAAAACACATTGTAAGCATGAAGGAGTGTGCCTTAGTAAGCCCATGGTTGAGGCCTCACATATATGATGCTGAGAAAAGGGATACGATCTGAACACCATGTACAACTAAGGATTTGGCACTGTATCTCTTTACACCATTAAATAAATGGTTGTGTAGCTAGAAAATTGAGAAGCGAGAGAGTAAGATATCCAATATGATAATTAGAAATGATGAATAAAGTTCATCTATATGAAAATTAAATGAATATTTCATTGATTTATATATGAGATAAGAAGAAGAAGGTGGAGGTAGATAACAAATTGCGATGGTTAAAAGTTAAAGAGTATATTTTCCACTTTATACTTGATCATAGAGTGCTAAGATAATAGAACAATAAGTGCACAAGATGGATATATAAAGAAGTACCATTTCAAGCAGTAGAAAATCTAATAATTGCTTTCTCAATCCCATAGAAAATTGAATGAAGCTTCGTTTCTTAAGCAATGTGGAATTTTTCCTAGAACAAAAAGCCACAATGTTGTAAAGAATGTGATATATCTAGAGTGTGAATGTGATTCGAGTTGTGAGATAAGTAGAGCCCAATAGAAAGGAAATTAAATATATATGGTGTCATTTACTGACAAAGGGGGTACCCACAAAATATTGAGAAGCCCATAGAGGTAGAGGAGCTATAGAGGAGAGTTTCATGTGAGAGTAATCAAATGAAAGATAATTCAAATTAAAGAAACTTGTTGGTGATCTCAGTTTGAAAACCCCATGAAAGAGTAGATAAAAATGGAGGAACCAAGTTGGTTCCTCCACACATATGAGTTCAGTGTCTCTAAGCAAGTCAATTATTGAAAATGTGAGGCGGTCGGAATCTCTTATCAGTTGGTTCTCAAATAGATTGATGTAGACAGAGTTGTTGCTCATATTTTACATCATAATACAAAGAAAATTTTTGTTGGTTTTTCTCCCTGAAGGGTTTCTAGGTTAAAATATTTGTGTACAATGGTGAATGCATCGTTTATAAGTGATTTCTTGTAATTGCCTGAACCAATTGTTTTAAAAAAAGTGAAAAATTTAGAATTACTTATTCACCCCCATCGTAGTAATTCATGATTTTGAATACCAATGAGACATTTTCTTGATATTGAAGTCATACAGTCATATTTAGGTATTTTTATATTTTGTGCAAGGAATTTCATGGATGTGTTGAAGACTTTCAAGATGATGAATTGTAAATAGCACCAACTTCAATTGGAATATGAACAAATATTATAAAGGAAGATATGGGATCCGTTGTAGATCCAACTCTATTCTTGAATGATTCACAACCATATGTATCTCATTGTCACTAGGATAGACATTATGTATGAAATTAGTTTAATTTTCCAAGTTCATGTATCCTCTAAAAGATTCTAATTGGAAGGTTATCATAAGAATTTGGAGATATATTATTGGAACAATATGATATGGATGTTATATTCTAAAACTACTAATGATTTATTTGTACTATATAGTGACATTTACTTACAAGTAGCATGAATGATGGAAAGAGTGCCTCAAAATATGTTTTTCATCTTGGTTCAAGTGTGATTTCATGAGAATCTAAGAAGCAATCCATTGTAACAATATCATCAACCAAGGTTGGGTATGCAGTAGCAAAAACAACAAATTTTCTAGTTTGGTTATATAGAATATTGGGTGAAGTTCAATAAAAATATGAGGGACCAACTCTAGTGTACTATTATAAAAACTCAATAATAACTCTATCAAAGAAGCATATATTTCATTAGACAAACAAGCATCTTTATATAAGATATCACTTCATTAGAGAGGTTGTAAAAAATGGAGAAATCTAATTGGAATGTTATAAATCAAAAGACCAATTGGCTAACATATTCACAAAGGCACTAGTAAGAGATGTATTTGAGTTTCCTAAAAATAATTTAGGTGTTGCAGGGCTGTTGAGACTTATACTTGGAAATCATGTTAAGATTGTAAGCCTATAAGAATAGTATCAAATGGTTAACATTTTAATTGTTAGCGGTCATAATTAAGGGGGAGTGTTAGATATTACTAACTCCACTATACATGTTTATAGATATACCTGTAAAGTTACAATTCCATTATTTTTAAAGAAGAGTCTTAGTATTTATATAGTAGCTAAACTTATCTTATTGTCTATTATTAAAAAACTAGATCCTGAAATTTTTTATTTGGATATTTCATGAAAATTATTTTGTTCATTTTTATGTTTTTACTAAAACAACTCAAGAATTATAATTTCGAAAGTTTGTAGTCTATTATATAATCCATGTAGTTGTTTGTATGGTTTATTTTGCATTTATATATGGTAGCAAATTAAGATTACTTCCTTATCCAAAATTAGATGAGCTTCCCACATCTATCCACCAAAACATTAAACACTTCAACATCCTTACTACAAGTGCAATTCTCACCTAACTAGGTGGGAGGGGGGCTCATTTTGCTAAGAGATATTCCAATGAAATGGTCATTTTACATGAATACTTTCTTAATCAGCCAAGAATCCTTTATACAAAATTAGATGAGCTTCCCTCATCTATCCGCCAAAGTATTAAACACTTCAACATCGTTACTACAAGTGCAATTCTTGCTTAATCATTGATCTAGGTGGATATTGGTGGCCACCCACCTATTCCACATGGAACCCACCATTGTTTGTTTCAAATTTTTCATTTTCCTTATTTATAGCATAATTTACTATTTTTGGCAGTTTTTTGGGTCCTGAACTTTCAGAGCCATTTTAAGGCCCTAAACGACGTTTTTTTGGAATACTATGAGCAACATGGGTGGTAGAACAATGTTTCTCACTCGAAATTTGTAGTCGTCGGATATATCTTTATAACAAGGTATTGTACCCATCAAACGGAGATCATATGCGAAATTTATGACCCTGGGAAGTTGATATACCAATTTACCCAAAAAGGGCCCATAGTTTGGCACTTCATCTCCTAGGATTAGGGTTTTTGATGCTTAGGATTTTCCATTATTTCTCAATAATAAATGGGCCTTTGAGCTTCATTGTAACACATTTTAGAGGCATGTAGCCGCCACATCAGCTACCATCGCCCTAGCTAGTTTATTTCGATTTTTGTTGTAAGCATATTTCAATATTTTACATTAATGAAATGAAATATTATTTCTGCTGCATCTCCATATTTATGGTCATTTCTATAATATTTTGCATTCCTGTTTAAATCTAGATCAGCGGTATCAAAGTGGTCTTCTCTTTCTCTGTTTTTCTTTGCATGTCCCCAATGAAGTCAGGATATAAGGAGTTAGGGCTTGAAATGGTTGAACCTTCATAAGACTAGCCTCACAAATCCTGATGGCCTCCTATGGCAAATGAAAATAAAGACGAGGGGGTAGGAGATCTTATCAAAATCTTGCTTGAAGAAGCCCTCAAGCAACAAAGGAATGCCATGATAGAAAACTTTGCCTAGATCCTTCAACGCTACCTAGGGTCGACGTATGTAGCAGCTACTCCAGAAACACCACACCCTTTAAGGTACAAGTTAACTTTGAAATCCCCATATTCGAGGGTCAAATAGATGCAGATGCCATAGATAAATGGTTAAATCTTCTAGAAGGATATTTTTTTGTTCATGATTTTTCCAGCCGAGAAAATATTTCTTTTTCTCTTCTCAAAGTCGCCCCCCACATTAATGACTTGTGGGAAACCTACTGTGAGAAAAAGGATGAAAGTATGAACTCATTGTTTTTAGCCACTCCCACTTGGAATTCATTCCGGGATGCCATCAAGGAGTAGTACTACCATGTCGAGAGCTACGAGGACAAATACATCAATTGGAACATGTTTCGGTAGGGAAGGGACCAAGATGTGTTAGAGTTTACCAATGTTTTACATACCCTTCGCAGGAGGTTGGATATCAAGGATTCTGAGAAAAATTTGGTACTGAAATACTATGACTGCCTACCTAGATACATCTAGCATGAAATGGAGTTCCTAGACATCTTCTCGCTCAACATGGCATATCGTTACACTGTCAAGATCGAGCAAAAGTTTAAACAGAAGAAGCAAGATTTTGGATCCATGAATCTAAAGTAAGGGAAAGGCTTCCCCAAACCATGGAACCAAGGACGAAGCCAAGATGGTGTGACCCAAGACAACTCTTTGATGGTGCAAGAAAACGGACATACCCACGAAGTCAAAGAAGGACATAGGAAAGTGGTGTGAGTTCCACAAGAGCCCCACTCATAACACAAGTGAGTGTTAGACCAAGTAGTCGTTCATGGTTGAGTTGAAGGTTTTAGAACCAAATACATGTTTCGACCCTAATTCAAAACCTGGAAAGAGGAATGGCAAAGGGAAGCAGATCATTGATGCAGAGCCCAACGCCATTGTTGCCATCGCCAAGATCCAAAAGAATGAGATTGAATATCCAAAGGAGGGGTAGCGTCTTTTCCACTCACAAATGTGGGTGAAGGGTTTGCCGTTGCAATTCATTGTTGACAGTGGAAGCCAAAAGAACCTCATTTTAGTAGAGGTCATGATCTAGGTGGATATTGGTGGCCACCTGCCAAGTCCACTTGGACCCCCACCATTGTTTCTTTCAGCTTTTTTGGTTTCCCTAATTGTAGCATAGTTTACTATTTTTAGAAGTTTTTTGGGTCGTGAACTTCCAGAGCCGTTTTGAGGCCCTAAACAATGTTTTTTGGGAAAACTGGGAGTAGCATGAGTCCACGAATGAATGTTGCTTCTTCGTAAAGTTGTATTTCTTAGATAGATCTTTCTAACGAGATATTGTGTGCATCAAATGGAGATCGTATGTGAAAGTTACGACCTTGGGAGGTTGATGTACCAATTTACCCAAACAAGGCCCACAATTTGGTGTTTCATCTTTTAGGGTTAGGTTTCTGGATGTTTATGGTTTTTCATTATTTCTCAACAATAAATAGGCCTTCAAGCCTCATTGTAACATAGTTCAGAGGCATGTAGCCGTCACATCTCTTCTCAAAGATAAGGTACCATCGCCCTAGCTGGTTTTATTCCATTGTTGATTGTAAGCATATTTCAATATTTTACATTAATGAAATGAAGTATTATTTCCACTACATCTCTGTGCTTATGGTTGTCTCTATAATTTGTTGCATTCCTATTTAAATCTGAATCAATGGTATCAGAGCGATATATTTTTTCTCTATTTTTCTTTGCCTGTCCCCGACGAGGTCGGAATATAAGAAGTTAGGCCTTGAACTAGTCGAACCTTTGCAAGACCAGCCTCACAAATCATGATGGCCTCCTATGGCAGATGAAAATGAAGACGAGGGGGTAGGAGATCTTATCAAAATCTTGCTCGAAGAAGCCCTCAAGTGACAAAGGAATGTGATGATGGACATCTTTGCCTAGATCCTTTAGCGGTTCCCCAGGGGCAATGCATCGGCTTCCAACAGCTACTTCGGAAATGCCACACCATTTAAGGTACAACTTAGTTTTGAAATCACCATATTCGAGGGTCAAATAGACGTAAATGTCATTGATAAATGGTTAAATTTGCTAGAGGGTTATTTTTCTTTTCATGATTTTTCTAGTCGTGAAAAGATTATTTTCACTCTTCTCAAAGTAGCCCCCCACGTCAGGGATTGGTGGGAAACCTACTGCGAGCAAAAGGATCAAAGTATAGGCTCACTATTTTCAGCGACGCCCACTTCGGATTCATTTTGGGATGTCATCAAGGAGCAATACTACCCTGTCAGAAGCTATGAGGATCAATACATACAATGGACGATGCTGCGGTAGGGAAGGGACAAAGATGTGTCAGAGTTTACCAATATTTTCCATACCCTTCGCACAAAGTTGGGTATCAAGGATGTGGAGTAGCACTTGGTACTCAAATACGACGACTGCTTGCACAAGTACATCCAAGAAGAAATAGAATTCGTGAGCATCCTCTCACTTAGCATGACATACCGATATGCTGTTAAGGTCAAGAAATCATTTAAATAGAAGAAGCGAGACTTTGGATCGGTGAATCCGAAGCAAGGGAAAGGTGCCCCCAAACCACAGAACAAAAGACAAAGCCAAGGTGGGGTGGCCCAAGACAACCCGCCAAAGCTACAAGCAAAGAATAGCATCGTGAAGCTGAAAAAGGACACGAGAAAGTGGTGTGAGTTCCATAAGAGCTCTACTCACAATACAAGTGAGTGTCAGGCCATGCAGTGATTGGTGGCTGAGCTAAAAGCTTCAGAATCATATGTATGTTCTGACTCTGAGTCAAAACCCGACAAGGGGAATGAAAAAGGGAAGTAGATTATTGATGTGGAGCCCAATGCCATCGTTCCCACCACGAAGATCCAGAAGAAGGAACCTAAAGATCCAAAGGAGGAGTATCTTCTCTTCCACTCCTAGATGTGGGTAATGGGCTCCGAGCTACAATTCATTGTCGATAATAGGAGCCAAAAGAACCTCATTTTGGTAGAGGTTGTGAAGCGGTTGGGCTTACCGACCATTGTACATCAACAACCATACACCATCGGGTGGCTTCACCAAGGACAGAATCTTCACGTGAGCCAGAAGTGTCACCTTCTAAACAACATCAATCCCTTCACGGATGACGTATTATGTGACATTTCTCCCCTTGAAGTTTGTGATGTATTATTAGGACAACCATACTTGTGGAAGCGACATGCTTTGTATGAATCAAGGCCCCGTGCTGTTATTGTTACTTTGGTAAATAAGTTATATAGGATACCGGAGGTAGCACTGCCTACTACCATCTCTTTGGTTACTGCAAAAAAATGTAGTAAGCTCATTTCCAAAACCGAGAAATTTGTTTTCTTGATGATACACCCTCGAGGAAAGAAGAAGATGGTGGCCACGACCTCTAGACAGGTCCCCTCCACATGACATCTATAGATGGACAAGGTCATGGAGGAGTACGAGGACATCTTCACCTCCCCCGCAGGGGTTCGTCTTGACTGTCAAGTCAAGCACTCCATCGATCTGACCCTAGGTGCGCTGCTGCCCAATGGACCAATATATCAATGCTTTGTTCTAAAGAATGATGAAATCAAGAGGCAAATTTAGAAGCTGCTATAGAAAAGTCACATCCATCCGAGTTCATTGCCCTGTGGGAGCCTGATTGTGCTAGTGCAAAAGAAGGATGGGACTTGGAGACTGTATACTGACTATCAGGTGCTAAACAAGATCACTGTCTGTAATAGGTACCTGATCCCACAGATTAATGACCTCCTAGATGAACTGAAGGGGGAAACATATTTCAGCAACATTGCTTTGAAGTTAGGATATCACCAGTTATCAACCGAACCCTTTGATGTGTGGAAGATTGCCTTCAAAGCCAAGGAGGGCCTTTTTGAATGGTTGGTTATGCCTTTCAGATTAACGAATGCTCCTGCAACTTTCATGAGGCTAATGGATGACATCTTGTGGCCATTCATCAACTCATTTGTAGTGGTATACTTGGATGACATCTTGATCTTTAGCCAGAGTTGGGAAGAGCACCTCCACCACATCTAACAGGTTCTCCAAACACTGCGAAAACACAAGTTATGTGCCAATTTGGAGAAATGCACTTTTGGCATGACCCAGGTTTAGTAACTCGGATACATTATTGATGAAAAGGGGGTGCATGTGGATCTAGCCAACATCAAAGTCATCTGGGATTGGCCATCTCCAAACACTCTGATAGAGCTCCATAGCTTTCTAGGTCTTGCCAACCTCTACCACAAGTTCGTGTTGGAAATTTCTCATATCACTTGGCCCTTGAGTCAAGTCACCAAGGGAGGAGCGAAAGCAAAATTGTTTTGGTCTGAATGTCAACAGAAGGCATTCAAAAAGTTGAAAGATCACCTATGCACGATACCAATGTTTGCATTACTAGACTTGCAACAACCATTTGAGGTCAACAAAAATTCCTCTAACTATGTGTTGATGCCTCGAAAATCGCCGCAACAACATTGGGGGATAACCACCCGGTCTGGACCTTAAAGCAGCTCCTTTTCCGTTTGGTGTGGTGGCTCCGACTGGTTTAACTAGGTCTAGTTACCTTCTCACTATCGCTATTGGTTCAAGATGTATCTTTTACTACCAATAGTTAGGGATATCAGGTCACTTCTTCTTGCTAATCAGGCAAGAGAATGATCCTTCAGCTGATTTGGGTTCAGCCAAGCCACAACTAAAATTTTCCCTCTTCGAGAAGAGGACTTAAAATAATGTAGAAATTACTCTAAACGCAAGCTTATTCTAAGATGCAAGAAAAATAAACTAATCTAAATCCTATCTTAATTAGGCAGATATAGATCTAACCCAACTAAGAGAAAGATAATTAAAATATTGGGATTTAAACATATTTTGTTTTTAATGAATACCAAGTTAATGAAGTAGTTCAATTAACTGATATTATGGATACTGAAACACATCCTATTGAGACCTATTAACTGAAATAATAAACCAACAACATTGTAGGAAGTAGTTCACAAAAATGATATTGATTATCAAATAAATAAATCCAATAATTAAACAATAATATGTAGAAATAGTTCATAACACATTACTATTTAATAAATCAGTTTTATAAGATAGATTTACGAGTAAGTAGTTACTTAAAAATCAGAATTTAATCCATAAGAACAAAGATACATAATAACAACATTGAGTCAAATTACCCATATTGACAAGAGTGTACAAATATGAGTAAAATGAGACATTCCTACTACCATAAAAAAGAAACTGATATTTGAAAGAGTAATATTAGAAATACCAATTTATTGCATCCATTTCTCTGATCTTGGTCTCCAACAGTTCTTTACATTGCTTGAACTTCTGCCTTCAAAACTACAGGCACAGTAGTGCAAACTCTACCCCTCATACATAATTCAAGATACAAAGGAAAAATCCTCAATAATCTCCAAATCTGAGATTTTCTCTCCTCTCTCCTACAACTCTAAATTCCTATTATAGTAGTGCTTTTAGAAGTCTAGAATTGCATAGGAGAGTAGCCCTTTATTACATTCTGCAATCTATTATTTATACTATTTGTGAAAGAATTCTTGAGAGGAAAGTTTGTTGAAAAGAAATCTACCAAATCCAATTTTATTTGCTCAAAATTCCAATCTTTAATTGCTGGAGCCTTCTCATTGTTTGAGATCTTTTTCTCCATATTTCTTTTACTGTTTTCTTGCAAAAAGAAATCAAAATAAATTAAAATACAATCAACAAAATATCATTTCTGGCATTTAAAACAAATCCAATCAAATTCTATTTAAATAAATAATTGAAAATAAAATATAAATTCTTTATTGATGCCTAGGATGATTTAATTGGCCAAGAATATCATTGACGAGTGAATATGCAATTAGAAGAGGCTTGGGCAAATGAAAATAAAACTCAGAAAATTGATTTTGTTTTAGAAATTCGGAGCTTGATCTTCTGCCTGATTTTCGACCTAATAAATGACCAAATATGTTAGTGAAAGTTCCTCAAAAATGTTCTCCTCAGATTTATCTTTCCAATGAGCCATCTTGGGCCTCATTTGACCAAGTAAAACTCAATTTATGAACTTTCAAAGTTGATGGATCAAATCTGATATAAATCTGGAAATTCTGTTGCTGGGCTAAAAATCAGAATTCTAGTTAAAATTCTAAATCCTAAATTAGAATTCTAATTAATTCTAATTTAATTAATCATAAACCAAACTAATTAATATAAAACTATTTTATAAATTAATTAATCTAAATAATTTAAATAATAATTTTAAATTTTAATTTAATTTAATTAATTATTTTATATATTTAATTAAATTAATTCATTTAAAATTATTATTTAAATATTAAATTTTAAACTAATAAATAAAAAATAAAGAAATACAAACTAACTTATATTACTTTTATTCACTCCATACCTCTTTCATAACTACCATTCCACGTTTACGTATGAGTAATTTATTAAACTAAACCAAACCCAAAACAAGTTAATGCATCATGCCCTTTGTGCAATCCGGCAAATCGGGGAAGTGTCGGTGTTTTAGATATGTATGCAGTGGAAAAGTCTCGATCCAATAAACAATATCCATTGTGATATACTAAAACTTTTGTTTAATCAGTGATCGGCATTGGGAGGTGCCGGGGGTTCATTAAACTTATCACATATGAAACCTCCGATGCGATCTCCCGATTTCGAAATAAGTTATATATATATATATATATATATATTTATATATTAAATTTTTAATTTAATTTAATTAAATTATATAATAATTAATTTAATTAAATTAAGATTTAATATCATTTTTTATTTTGATTTTATTTTAATGAAATTTAGTTTAGTTGTGAAATTATATAAATTACAACCACTTGAAAAATAAATAAAAATAAACTACAACCACTTGGATGTTTGGGTTTTCAAAATTAGTGATTTATTTTGAAAATTAGAATAAATTACTAAAATCCCGATGTTTTATGATTTGGATGCATAACTAGAAATGAAAAAATGTTAGTAAAATCTCATTACGGGTTAATATTTAAAATGAATGCATTATTGAACTAATTTATTTATGAAATGCAATATTGTACATTTTATGCATTTTTAACCCAGACTAGATAAATGATGAGACTTCAAAGGAGTACAATTCTCAAACCAGTTGACCAAATGAGGCAAAACAAGCATCAACGGGAAGTTTATAAAAAAACGATTTTAACAAAGCAATCAAAACAAGAATCCAAATAAAATGAAAAATTAACGAAAGCGTAGGGCAATCAACTAAATAAAAATCTAAAAAGGTGTTTAGCCAAAATTTTTATAGAAAGGGTCCCCATTATTTGAGTTGAGCAACACAATAATGGGGGGGGTTGTGCTTTCACCACAACAATGGTGACACACAGGAGAAGAACCAGTTATCTCTATTTGATATGAATGAGATTTTCCTAAAATTAAAGTAAAAATAATTAAAGAAGAGAGAATTATGCTTGAAATGCTTGACTAGGTTCATTAGTCTGAATAAAAGCAAGAATCATCTTACTGTAATTTGTCTTAAAATTCCTCATAAATTAAAATATTTCAAAGCTCTATATCAGTCTTTTATTAGCTGTAGAGATAAGGCAGGGGTCACTTTACAACTTAGCTTTTAAAATATATTCATTTTTCACAGGTAGAGCCACTGCTACCAGCAAACATCTATAGTCTCGACAGGGTTACCTTTTAATCATCAATGATTCAGAATCCCTTCTCTTTAAAAATTATTGACCTAAAGATAAATCCATATATATGTTTATTTTTTATTTTTTTTATTTTTTGTTTTTTTTATATAAATCTTAAAAGCCATTGTCCTGGTTTGGTGGCTAGATAGTTGACAATGCCATTCGCTGGTTATAATTGGACTGAACAAGCTAGCTCGTGATGACACCCCTTGTCTTATAATTGTTGGCAATCATAAGCCATTACCCTGGTTTGTTTAGCAGTGTTGGCAATGTCAGCCTATTTTTCCCCTATGATCATGGTAAGCAAGCTCATGACGAGTCCTCTTATCTTTTAAGTTTAAATATATTTTTGGATTACATTCTAGAAAAATAAGACTCTTTGGGATAGGGAGACTCATTGACTCCTTAAGAGTTAAGAATGACAATTTCAGAGTTAAAGTTGCTTTGCTGTAAAGTGTATTTACCTGGTTGAAAATAACTTTTCTTGAGTGATAATAGAAATTTGAAAGATCTTAATAAAATATTGAAATCTCAAAATGATTACAATTTTGATGAAAAAGAAATTTCTCGAGATTTTATGATACTTTGCCAACTTCTCTTGATTGGTAATCTCTTCCTTAAGTATGTCTACCTTTATAATAAGAAAATCGAACTTCACTAAGAGATTTAAGAAAAAGCTAATAGGTGACTATTAACAATTTTTCTCCATGTATGTTGGCCATAGTTAGGTAACAAGTAGGCCTTCCATATAAATCTGGGATAATCACCAAAATCCAAATTAAAAACCAAAGGAAAAGAATTCTTATGCTAAAGTGAGAAAAGAAATCAGTAAACAAAATAAAAATGAAGAAATTTTTAAAAGTGGAAAGGAAAATCCAAGTTTCAAAATATAAACTCAAACAAGAATGTTTATACCAATGTCTCAACAAATATGAAGAAAAAGAAAATAATCGTGTAATTAATCATTCTCATGTCGAGATTTGGGAAAATCATACCTTGCAGGGTTGTGAGTGTTTTAGGCTTTTTGGATAGCAGCGACGATAAAATTCAGCCACAATGAAAACCTTCTATCTAATATTAGTCTTCTTGTTTCAAAGCATCATCTTAATCATTTTCTAATCAAATGAATACTTAAAGAAACAAACTAAAGGTTCAGAAACTTCCTGGTGTAGCTGTTTCAATGAATATTATCGCTGCTTATTGAAATAAAGCCAGGAGAAAAGTATAGGACTTCGAAAATATGATCTGGCAGAGGATTGGAAGCTTTTATGAAGAGCGGCAAAACAAATTTTTATATCAACATAATTTAAAAACTGAAACTAAAGTAACGAAATGGAAATTAATGAAAGTGGGTACATAAATCTTACCATTGGATAATTGCTTTTGATATTACCTGAAAGGTATCTGTTTCTTCAAACTAACTGACTTCTTATTTTAATTATCATTAAAAACATGAGGAAATCAAGCTAACCAAAATCCTGTAACCCAAAATCATTATTTATTTTCTCTAAACTAAAGCAAGCAGTAAAACGAAAAATGTAATGCTTGACGTTCGAAGGAAATCAAATGTATCCGAAATGAGAATGAAAATTTGCAGTAATGATTGTTTCTCAAAATATTATAAGTTTCATATAAACTCCATGATTTTATAAATTGTCCAAAATCAAGACTAAGTCCAAAATAATAAAATTTAAATATGAAGATAGAGAGGTCTTGAATTCTATTTTTAATTATGGAATTCTATTTTTAAAATTAGAATATATGAGAAATCAAAATGATTTAAATATGCTGCAAATTGGTCATTAACTACTTTCTTACCATAATGGTTACCCAAGCTCGCTTTTAAAATTACACATCGTCATATCGGATGATTCGCATCACATGTTTCTTCACCATGCTTGAATTTCAATTTGCAAGATTTCACCTTTGTTGCTATGCCATATATCGATTAAATGTTAATGGCTCAAAGGCATGCATTGGAAGTTATCGCATCGGAGATTGCAATAACAAATTGCCAATAAGAACATGTGCAATGAAGCGATCACATCAGTAAAGAAATATTATATCGGGGATCAGAGAATATTTACATTGTGCTTTCCATATCGCAAAATGCACATTGTAGATTTAGAGAAGTGACGTGAGCATAAAAAATGCGATGAAGCGATTGCGATATCGGCAATGCGATGGATGACATAGCTAATCGATCAATCGACAAACTTTGAGTACCCAATGTAACATAATATGATTCTTGCAATGTCGATATGCGATGAAGAGTGGACCCGATAACTTTATGATGAGATTTTAATAACATATCGGATCTGTGATATCGGTCCTTTTAAAGTTATGCTCCTACCATTATTGCGATTGAACGAACGTGATATTTTGATGAATTTGATTTGAATTTCATATCAGGTCCGAAATTATGTGGTTGTAGCAATATTGGTAAAGTTGATTATCGGAGATCGACAATTCATGAGAAATGCGATATGAGTGAGGTAATACATCGGAGATATTTTAGAAACAATTCGTTATCAAAAATGCTAAAAGCTACTTCTGATGAAATATTTCAACACAAATGGTTGTGAAGTGGATGATGTAATATCGGAATGAAATTATTGACGAAGATGAGCGGGATGGTAGTATTGCAAATATTTTCATTGAAGTATTAGCAATATGAAAATCAAGTTGAATCTTATCATATTGCTTGAAATTTCAATTGGGTTTTCTAATGGTTAAAAACAAAGTTAAAAATTCTCAAATTTGAATGAATCACAAATAAAATTTCCTTGAACCTATTGCAAATTTGAAATGAGTTTGCTGCTTACTTCAAATTTTGAAAACAAATAAAAACCTACAGCTAAAATAGAACAAAAATAGAAAATAAACTAAGGAAAAGATAAACTAATAATAGATGAAAATGAACTTGTAAATGCATACCTGGAAGCAATTTGTCTGTATATTTTACATTATGAATCTTTAAATTCTTCCTTCGATTTATCAAAATTTTGACTTTGTTCAAAATCATCTCATCATTTATTCTAAATCTAAGTGTGCAATCAGCCTAAATAAAATATGTTTATTCATGTTCAGGAAATATAAAATTTACCAGAAATAAATATGAAAATAGTCTTCCCTTTTGAATTGAAACAATAATTTATTACCTCTGATTATTCTCAATAACTTGAGAAGAATCTGTATTATTATAGTGACTGTTCAATAAAGCCTTTAGTAAATGAATATGATGCGTATTGAAACTAAAGGTCAAAATGGGATAAAACCACTAATTGTAGAAAAATATCAAAACAGATTCGAATGTGTGCACTCAACAGAATGGACATCCTTAACAAATTTCGAGGAAGATAATATGAACTTCATATGATTACCGTGAAAGGTTAGACTGACTAATAATGATTGAATTAGAATTAAGTTTATCATAGACAGTCATACATTTCATGAGATAATGGGATCATGAAGCTTTTATATCTTCAAAACCTTTATCATATAAACTTCAAAAGAAAATCTTAAAAGGGAATCTTGAAATGAAGAAAAGTGGCTTTGAGGCGATCGATGCTAAGTGCAACCTTAACTGAATTTAATCAAGACATTATTCAAAATAGGCAGAGTAGAGGAATTTCTCTAACAAATTTTAAAAGGAAAGCAAGAATTAAAACATTCTGATAAGGAGAAAATGTTTCAGTGAACATGCATGAGAAGGCTAATTGCTTTGTTTTATTTTTTAATCTACAAAACTGTTAAAAACAAATTAACTATACAAAAAAAAAAACTAACTAAATTAATTCTACTCCTATGCTAACCATATACATGAAAATGACTAGGTATAGTCATATTTCCAGTGTAGCCATTTTCTCATTTTAATTGCTTCATGTATGTACAGTTCAAATGTTAGTAATAAACATACAAATCTAATTGAACTAAGGAAATTAAATCTGTGAGTAGAATTTACAGTTATTGTTAGCAACTTAATTAAGATCTCATTCTCTTGAAATTTCCTTTCTAATTCAATACCAATTAGATCATAGAAATTTGGATGGATTTCCATTAATGATTGGGAAACGTTCAAAAGAGGAGATGACAGGCCGAATTGTGGATATGAGTTTTCAAATTCAAAGGCCTGGAAAAAATCGTTTGTGTTATATACAAACGTTAAGCTATTAACAATCTTCTTTGAGGGACAAATTTCCAAATATTTTTCAAATGAATTAATGAAAATGGATGGAAATCTTTCAAATGAAATGGAAAATTATTAATTAAATTGGATTGCTGGCAGATTTCTAAAAATACATTTTCTTGTTGATATTGCCTTGAGAAAATAGAAGCTTTTGATAAAATATTAACATTGATTAAAATTGAAATTGAAATAGTTTTTTATGCTCTTGATTATAATATAAAACTTCAATTTTCAAATAGGCAATGCATCAATTGAAGATTTGATAGTAAAGTGCTTAATATGCCAGCATAAAGTGTCAAAAATCAAAAAAATAAGATTAGAAATAAAATCTAATTTTAAACAAAAGAAGTAAGGAAACAAAAATAAAATGAAATCACTATTTGTGCAACTAATGTTACAGCACAATTGGGATCGTTTTGAAATGATTTTTTTTTCACAAGGATTGACCAGAATTATGGAATTTGAGTAATTTCGAATTCCAACTGGTGAACTAGAAAATGAATTATGATTATGAGTAGGAATGAGAGTTTCATCATAATATGAATCATAAATTGAAACGTTTTTTCGAATGGTGAAATCATGAAGATAATTTGCTACTCTAAAATGAGGATAGGTTGGAATAATTTCTAAATTGAAATGTTCCTCATTCTCAAATGTTATCTGAATTTTATCATGAGGATTCTCTTGAGAAAAATAGAAATCAACATCCTCAACGTCAGAGTAATTATCATAAATGACCTCACAAGATTCTCTAGAATTCCCTTTGATCTCATTCAATATATCAAAACAAGGAGGAACAAGAATTTCATGTTCATTAATGGTAAAATAATGATCAACAACTGTTTCTCTATCTTGATAAAAACTTATTGGTAATTCATTTAGATCATCCTCTTTATTTTCTACAAAATTATTAATACCAAGATGGGGAAAATTACCATCATTAAAAATATCAAGATAAAGGGAAAAGTGTGAATCTGAAATAATGCAATTAAAAATGTCTCGGTTTGAGAATTCTCGTACATTATAATGATCGTAAATTTCAGATTCTAAATCATTCCTTTATGCGCTCATGCTTTCTTGAAGAATGTTGTTTTGCTGCTTTGATTTTGGCATTTGCTCATCATGGAAAAAATCAGAAATTTGTACAACAGCTTGCATGTTATTATTTACTTTGATTTCTGTTTGTACATACTAATTTCCAATCTGATTTTCTAAATCCACCTCAGAGAAGCTTTTAGATTTCAAGGCGGCTCTTTCTCCAAAATTCTTGTTGTTGTCTTCTTGTGTTTGACAAGAAATATTTTCGAAGCTTTGTGAAACCACTTCATCACAATTTATTTGCACATTCATATTGGAATTTTCATTTATGTTAGAAGGGGATGAAACAGAACTTGAACTAATTTGATATGGATTGGGAATATGAGGAAGAAAACAAATATATTCAAACCAATCTAGTGATTCTTCTTCTGTAGGTTTATCTTCAACTTTAAATTTTAGACAATTCAAGTGAAATCGAATATTAAAATCATTAATAGACTCATTTTCAAATCTTCGTAAATATTCAATTTCATCACATACCTGTTCATAATCGTAGTCATCAAATTTAGAAATGAAAATTATAACAAATCGATCCCAGCTGCGAATTGAGACAACTGGAAGAGTTTTACATCGGTTTCTGGCTTTTGCTGCAAATGTGAGAGTAAAAATTATGCATAAAATGCCTTCATCAATTCCTTGGAAATCATAATTTGAAACATTTTGAATAAATTGAGGGACATGATTAAAAGCAGGGGAATTTTTCTTACCATTGAACTTTACCTGAGAAAAGAGTCTTACCACTTCGGGTGGAGTATTGGAGGATGCACGTCCATGGATAGAACTCCAAATTGGAAGTTTAAGAGGAGCCAACGTGATTACATAAAATGTTAAAATTGAAAACACTCCAATAGAGAAAAAGTCTCCGACCCTCCTTCTAGCGCCAAAATTGTTGATGCCTCAAAAATCGCTGCAACAACACTGGGGGATAACCACCCGGTCCGGACCTTAAAGCAGCTCCTTTTCTATTTGGTGTGGTGGCTCCGACTGGTTTAACTAGGTCCAGTTACCTTCTCCCTATCGCTATTGGTTTATGATGTATCTTTTACTACCAATAGTTAGGGATATCAAATCACTTCTTCTTGCTGATTAGGCAAGAGAATGATCCTTAAGCTGATTTGGGTTCAGCCAAGCCACAACTAAAATTTTGCCTCTTCGAGAAGAGGACTTAAAAGAATGTAGAAATTACTCCAAACGCAAGCTTATTCTAAGGTGCAAGCAAAATAAACTAATCTAAATCCTATCTTAATTAGGCAGATATAGATCTAACCCAACTAAGAGCAAGATAATTAAAATATTTGGATTTAAACGTATTTTGTTTTTAATGAATACCAAGTTAATGAAGTAGTTCAGTTAACTGATATTATGGATACCAAAACACATCCTATTGAGACCTATTAACTGAAATAATAAACCAACAACATTCTAGGAAGTAGTTCACAAAAATGATATTGATTATCAAATCAATAAATCCAATAATTAAACAATAATATGTAGAAATAGTTCATAACACATTACTATTTAATAAATCAATTTTATAAAATAGGTTTCTGAGTAAGTAGTTACTTAGAAATCAGAATTTAATCCATAAAAACAGAGATACATAATAACAACATTGAGACAAATTACCCATATTGACAAGAGTGCACAAATATGAATAAAATGAGACATTCCTGTTACCATAAAAAATGAAACAAATATTTGAAATAGTAATATTAGAAATACCAATATATTGCATCCATTTCTCTGACCTTGCTCTCCAACAATCATTTACATTGCTTGAACTTCTGCCTTCAATACTAGAGCCACAGTAGTGCAAACTCTACCCCTCATACATAATTCAAGATACAAAGGAAAAATCCTCAATAATATCCAGATCTGAGATTTTCTCTCCTCTCTCCTACAACTCTAAATTCCTATTACAGTAGTGCTTTTAGAAGTCTAGAATTGCAGAGGAGAACATCCCTTTATTATATTATGCAATCTATTATTTATACTATTTGTGAAGGAATTCTTGAGAGGAAAGTTTGTTGAAGATAAATATGCCAAATCCAATTTTATTTGCTCAAAATTCCAATCTTTAATTGCTGGAGCCTTTTCATTGTTTGAGATTCTTTTCTCCATATTTTTTTTCACTATATTCTTGCAAAAAGAAATCAAAATAAATTAAAATGCAATCAACAAAATATCATTTCTGGAATTTAAAACAAATTGAATCAAATTCTATTTAAATAAATAGTTGAAAATAAAATATAAGCTCTCTATTGATGCCTGGGATGATTTAATTGGTTAAGAATATCATTGACGAGTGAATCTGCAATTAGAAGAGGCTTGAGAAAATAAAAATAAAACTCAGAAAATTGATTTTGTTTTAGAAATTTGGAGCTTCATATTCTGCCTAATTTTCGACCTAATAAATGACCACATCTGTTCGTGAAACCTCCCTAAACATATTCTCCTCGATTTTAGCTTTCCAATGAGCCATCCTGGGTCTCATTTGGCCAAGTAAAACTCAATTTATGAGCTTCCAAAGTTGATGGATCAAATCTGGCATAAATCTGGAAATTCTGTTGTTGGGCTAAAAATGAGAATTCTAGTTAAAAATCTAATCCTAAATTAGAATTCTAATTTAATTAATCATAAACCAAATTAATTAATAATAAACTATTTATAAATTAATTAATCTAAATAATTTAAATAATAATTAAATTTTAGTTTAATTAAATTAATTAATTTTATATATTAATTAAATTAATTAATTTAAAATTTATTATTTAAATATTAAATTTTAAACTAATAAATAAAAAATAAAGAAATACAAACTAACTTATATTACCTTTATTCACTCCATACCTCTTTCATAACTACCATTCCACGTTTACATATGAGTAATTTGTTAAACTAAACCAAACCCAAAACAAGTTAATGCTTCATGCCCTTTTTGCAATCGGTAAATCGAGGAAGTGTTGGGGTTTTAGATATGTATGCAGTGGAAAAGTCCCGATCCAATAAACAATATCCAATGTGATATAATAAAACTTTTGTTTAATCAGTGATTGGCATCAGGAGGTGTCGGGGGTTCATTAAACTTGTCACATATTGAAACCTCCGATTGATCCCTCCGATTTGCGAATAAGGTTATATATATATATATTATATTAAATTTAATTGAATTAAATTAATTATATATTAATTTAATTAAGATTTAATATCATTTTTTATTTTGATTTTATTTTAATGAAATTTAGTTAAGTTGTGAAATTATCTAAATTACAGCCACTTGAAAAATAAATAAGAATAATAAAAATAAACTACAGCCACTTGGATGTTTGGGTTTTCGAGATTAGTGATCTATTTTGAAAATTAGAATAAATTACTAAATTCTCGATGTTTCATGATTTGGTTGCATAACTAGAAATGGAAAAATGTTAGTAAAAACTCATTACGGGTTAATATTTAAAATGAATGCATTATTGAACTAATTTATTTACAAAATGCAATATTGTACATTTTATGCATTTTTAACCTAGACTAGATAAATGATGAGACTTCAAAGGAGTACCATGTCAAACCAGTTGACCAAATGAGGCAAAACAAGCGTCAATGGGAAGCTTATAAAAAATCAATTTTAACAAAGCAATCAAAACAAGAATCCAAAGAAAATGAAAAATTAGTGAAAGCGTAGGGCAATCAACTAAATAAAAATCCAAAAAGGTGTTTAGCCAAAATTTTTATAGAAAGGGTCCCCATTATTTAAGTTGAGCAAGTCAATAATGGGGGGGTTGTGTTTTCACCACAACACTATGCTATTGGGGTAATCCTTACTCAACACGGGTATCCGGTGGCATATCATAGTGACACACTTTCAGACATATTCTGGAAGTATCCCACTTATGAACAAGAGATGTATTCCATTGTGCAGGCCTATCAACAATGGAAGCATTACATTTTGGCGAAGGAAATGAAAATCCACACAGACGACCGACCCCTGCAGCTCATACAAACCTAAGGAAAATTTCAAAGTGATCTCCTTCAAAAGTGGTCGACATACCTGCAACAATTCCATTTGAATATCAAGTATAAGAAGGGCAGCACCAATAATGTTGTAGATTGCCTCAGTCGACCACCAATCATGCAGTCAACCACCATGCTTAACTCTTGTGGACAAGAGACTTCTGATTGGCCACTTCTCTACCAAAGCGACCTAGAATTCAGCCACATGTACCAGACACTCTTGGAGGGTCAACATGTTCTATAATTTCACCTCCAAGATGCCCTATTATTCCACTTGGGTCACCTTTGTGTTCCTTCAAGTGAGCCTGCCAAGATGATTTCAGAAGCACACTACAGTCGGGATGCTGGCATTTTGGGGTCGAGAAAATGGTGGCAGTACTGCAAAAGTGTTTCTAATGGCCAAATCTTCAAAAGGATGTTGGGAAGTACATCACATCATGCACTGCCTGTGCCATTACCAAATAGACCATCAAGAAGCAAGACCTCTATACCCCACTGCCTACCCCTAGTCGACCTTGGGAATCCATTTGCATGGATTACATGTCAGGCCTTCCTTCCACTAAACATGGAAATGATAGTGCTTTTGTGGTCATTGACAGGTTCTTGAAAATGGTCATTATGGCGGTCTACAAGAAGAATATCACAGCAAAGGCCATTGCTAAACTCTTCTTTGAACGAGTGTGGGAACACTTTGAGATCCCATTGTCTATCATCTCAAATCGAGACAACAGGTTCCGCAATACATTTTGGTCCAGTCTCGGGTCGATTTTGGACACCAAAATCACTAAGTTCAAAGCCTTCCATCCTCAAATTGATGGCCAGACAAAGGTTGTCAACAGGATGATCATACACATTTTGTGCATGTACAACTCAAAGCATCTATGCACATAGGACAAGAGCCTCCCCTATGTTCAGCATAGCTATAACTAGGCTCTCCACACCTCAACTGGCCATAGCCCTTTTCAGGTGGGCTTGGGATTCTAGCCACTATGTGTTATTGGGAAAACTAGTGTCCATTCAGAGCTGCTAGTCCTACTAACACAGGTAGATATCTTAGAAAAAAAAAAACTAAAGTCACTTGTGTTTTCCTTTATGAGAAATAGATGAGAGAGAAGCAGAGAGTACCAACCTCAGTCTTTCGCTTGGCTCCTTGCTTGTTTCCTCTTCCCTTTGACAGATCTTTGTCGCTCCTTCCTCACTTGTACCACTTCAAAGAACACCTGTAGAGTCAAAGTAGCATAATACCATCAAAGCATAGAGATCTACAATCATAAACAATATAGGATCAGATATATATGACCACACAAATGCATATATCAACTCAGACATACAAGAATGTGGAGGAAAAATCAAATCGCTTTATTGATAGAAAGAGTAGAAGAGAGGATTACAACCCATTGATCTAACCCAGCGTCATCCTCCCAGCATGAAAGCCCTTCTTTACCTCATGAAAAGCTTAGATCACCCAACACTATGATATTCCACAAAGAAACCAACAAAATTTCCTTACAAAATACAAGATTCTACCCTTGGGATCTATAGGATGAGGGATCCATATATAGATATTTGCAGGTGGGCGAGTCAGCTTCTCGGTTTTTGATTAGTGTCATTTCTCTGATAGTTCTTGTTTCCAGTTGGAGATTCATGATCTCTTACTCATCCCTGGGCGAATTCAGAGAGGCAAGTGTCAAATGGGTAGCTTCTAGAAGATTCTCTGGGTTTCCACCTAGCCAACTGCCTCTACCATTTGTCTGCTCTCACTCATCGCACGCCACAGAAGGGCTTTTCAGTATGGACTGCACTTTTTGCATGTAGTAGGTGAGATGCATCGCACCCTTAGCACTGAGTAGTCTGTATGGTCCAGTTTTGACCTGTTCTGAGCAGTTTTTCATGGACAACTTTTGGGAGATGATGTAATCAACTGGCCTTGCTCCTTTAGGGTATGAAACAACACTTTTAGGGACTTCGAAGCCCTCGGTTTATGGACATATGTGATTGGAGTTGCAATGCCCAAATATTTCTATAATAGTTTCCCCATAAAGCATGAGGTCGTAAATTTTTGAATGTCAGGTGAAACACTTTATCATGAGGATCCGAGGTTTTTCGAATTGGAAGGTGACTTGTAATAAGATACAGTACAATACATTATCTTCATAATATTTTCATGATCTAACTGAGGTAGGCATTCCCATGCCCAGCTTTATAAATTCATTTTCATGTACATAGGATAGACAACCGTCTGTGTGGCACACTAACGGTTCTGGTAGAGCCATCATCCTTTGGCTTGGATGATTATTTGTGCAGCAATGATGTACATTTGATGTCTTTATTTTCCTGAATATATCGCAGCCCAGATGGATGAAGCTAGATCATGGGTCTTCAAAAATCATTCAATCTTTTCCCGAAGTACAAGTTGATCCATGTGAAAAGATGTTATCAAGTCGAACATGGAAAGACATCGCCTGGTTACCAGCCAATGATGTAAGTTGTTAACAAGTGCGAGAGGAATCACCAATAATGATAATGACCCTCAAGGTACTGCAGTACAATTCACATGGTGTGAATACATGAATCGATGTCGAACACCACGCAAAATCTTTCGGTCGAAGGCCATTGACGTAAACCTGTCGCCGGAAGTGAGAAACTTTCCATTGAGGCATGCAAGCTTCAAAGTACTGAAAGGGTTGTTCCTAAGTCAACTTCTTGGATAATGAGTTGATGTCGACAAGAAGTGACCCATCGTAGGAGGGACTTAATGAATCCCACATCAACGACACAGAATGGAGCAAATGATTTTGTGGAGGTGAAAACGATATGATTATACACAGTTCAGGGTGGTGGTCATGAAAGAATGAAGTGTGAAGGTATTGTAGTGGATGAGACACAAGCTGGGTTGGTGAATTCTCTGAGCAACTTCTCTTAAGCATATCGGCGACACTGAAATCGAATGGTAGCTTTAACCCCAAAGATGGATGGTACGGTGGACCAATGGTGATATGAACGGTGAATGGAATAACCCAACCCGACTCAATCATGGTGATGGAGTGAAAGTATCATGTTGAAGAGCGACTTGCTACCAATAAAGTTTCTTCAAGTTTTCTTCCCAATTTTTCCCCAGTCATTTCTGACTAGTACCTCTTTATTTTTTTCAAGCTTGAGGAAGATAATGTATGCTTGTTCTATAATTTTCCCTTTGGGAAAACCCGTCACTATATTTTAATGAGCCTAGTGACAGTGAAACTCATTCTTGTCTGCATGGACAAGTTTGTCTCTATTGGTTTTAACGAGTTTAAAGACAAATATAACTCGGTCGTTTTTCAATTTTAGAGAGTTTGAAAAGGGATGAAAAGAAAACTCCAGTATTCTTTTTTCGTCGTGTAATCCGTTAAGTCTGAAAATGTGTAAAATAATATGAAAGAGATGACTTTTGAATAGTTTTAACGAGCCGAACAAGACAAGCGCTCCATCTTTTTGTGTAATAATCCATCAAGTCCAAAGAGATTAAAATCTAGAGGAGGGAGAGCACTTTCGATCACTTTAACAAGATGGAGAGACCAATTTCTCGGCAGTCTTTCCATATTTTACGAGTCAGATGAGAAGAGCTTAAAGGAGACTCTTTTTTGAGGAACAAGTGATGTTTTTAGATAGCAGCTGGTTCCAAGTAAGATTTGGAACTTTTCAATCACGACAGTGTAAAGAAGGTGGCTAATAGGATCACTCGTCACAGCTATTCCTCAAAAGGGGTAAACAATCAAATGGAGGCATATGATTGGCTAAAAAAGAGTGGAGGTGATGGTAAGAACACGACCAAGGCTCAAAAGCTGATGATAATGCGATTGCAATGGTTATTTACTGGAGGTGGGTTTCTTTTTTAACGAGCTTAAACACTGGTGGAACATATGCTCATTGCTAGGTTTATTTTTTAATGAGCTTGAACTTCACGTAAAACTGCTCGTGCCAATCGTATAATAAGGATGTCTCATCGATAGGTTCATTTTTTAGTGAGCTTGCCCCATTCAAAACTTTGCTTCAGATCCTTTCATTATGAAAGCTAGGAATGACCAATCCTATAAGTTTAAAGGGTTAAGAACCTACAAACTAAGAAGACAAATGGTCGCTTTTCACTTGCATGCAAAAAGGTTTGCATGCCCCCAGGTATAACGAAGTAGAGTTTCTAGGTTACCCTTCAATTTGCAGACAAAACACTTGCTCTGTCGGGAAAGGCATACCTTTTGACAGAGGAATCCTTTTCCAGTCTCATCCATTTTCCTAAATGAATAGGATAGTCAGACTAGTCATATTCCTACGCGGAAACCTACCTTATATCTCAGGTTTTCCTGCCGAAGCAGACCAGGGCGCATGCCACCTGGGTTTCAATCACAATCACTGAATCACTCGCGCTCATCAGGTGGATGGACTAGAGATTGATGAGACATTCCTAGCAAAAAATGACCAGTTAGGGATGGCATTTGACTATTAGCTATGTGTGAGCCAGGAAATGAAAGCTGGTATACGAGCTAAACCACTATGCCTTCATGCGGAAAATACATCACTCGAAAGAGTGAGGAGACGATGGCTCCCATGCTATAAATGTAGTCACACCCAAGGAGTAGATTATACTCTTAAGGTCCTTGGACTACCATTATGTTCAGGTATACAATTTTCCTTCTCAAAGTTATAGGAAAATTTGGAAGGATCCCTAACGGTTGATTGGTTCCTTTACAGAAGCTTGTCAAATTTTACATCTCAGGTAGAAGCGATGGCAAACCAAGCACTTTCCAAGAAGTTGAGGAAAGGATACTCACAAAAGCCCCTTCATCTATGATAGTATTGAGCATGACCATTCTGTAAGCTTGTACAATGATTCGAAATGGTACATTAGACAGTAGACGGGGTCTACCTAGTAGATTCCAATCGAAGGGAACGACTAGGTTGCTTGGAGGTGGGACCAAATAAATGGCCGGATACATCCCTGAAAAACTTCCTTCCTACGGTAAAGGAATGGGTAGATTGCCTCATGTTCATCGGAGTCTGTGTTTACAAAGAGAATTTGAATGGTGTCGTTCTCATTCTCTTTGGTGACTGTATCATCTGAAGGTAGACCTTCTGAAGACAAGATTGGGTCAACTACCGTCTCGACATGTTGGCTTTGGTCCGATGTGGACTCAGAGGATTTATCTTCAATGATAGATGCTTCGACCAACCACAAAGGTCTGTCAGTTGGATTTTCAACTAGCGATGGACTCGGCAAGAGTTTCTTGCGTCTAGGAGGAAGTCGTAGCAGTGAAGCAGGACGGTTATCTAAGACTCTTTTAGCTTCGTCAAGGAAGGGACAATACTGGATGCCATGATCACCTTCACACAGTCTACAAGGAATTCTAGATCTTCCTTTTTGTCCAATGACTTTGTTTTCACTAATTGACGGTGTACTTTCAACATGATCATCAGAGGTTGACGACACCCGATTGTGCAAGTGGGGAGACCAGTCCCTTAAGATTAGTGGGATGCAAGGACAATATTGGTGATAGTGGTCTCCTTTGCAAATGACACATGGAGATTTAGGTTTGGATGGTGCAGTGTGTGGATTTTCGCTAGATGATGCATGGTTCCCCTTTTTGCCATTGGCTCCTTCTTCTTCTTCTCCTTCCCTTTCTTCTTCTTCTCAGTTACTTGGTCCTTAGCTTTACCAACTTTATCAAGTGAACATGAATAAGTAGAGGGAGAAATAAATGAAGTAGAAGGTTGGGGGGTAACTTTATTATCATCCTGTTGCTGATTTGATTGTTGAGGAATCATGGTGCTTTGAACGACAAAGTTCGTGAAGAGCCATACTGGCAGGCCAATTGTCAGTCCTAGAAGGGACAATGTGGCCATATGAGGTGCACCAACATCTCCCCAAGAGGAGAAAGGACTAGGATTTCACCCAAGGGGAAATCCTTGGTTGGTGGACTCCATTTTCTCAACCTAAGATCAACAAGGGAACAATGATGTTATTCTAATTAAAAAAAAAATTATGACGCTTTGACACAACTTACTTTTCAATTTTTAAGAGTCGAGAAAAAGCTAAAGATGACTTTGGTCGCCTTCGATTTTTAATGAGCCTGAAGTGACAAGTGCTCAGATGGACCTTTTCTTTTAAGTAGTCTGAAAAGGAACAAAAGTGACTTCTCTGGAAATCTAGACAAAGGGATTACCAAACCAATTGCAAAACTATAGAATACTTTTTACAGTATGACAGTCAATCTTCCCGAATTTTGTGTTCAGTGCATTACAATCGATAGGGCGGTAGACATGGCTTCCTAAGGATAAAGGATATAGCCTATTGTGGTCTCCCAATATATAATCAATGGTATGTGGGAGCACAAGTACGTACTGGCACTTGTTGTCTTAAAGAGGAGGAATCACCCAACCTACGATGAAAGAGATAGTTACCAAGCTTTACGACGCTAAAATACATCTCTAGCCTAGACTTCTAAATGTTGTGCATTAGGTTCCAAAGTGTTTTTATGTTCATTGAATCTAGTTTACAGTTGATCTTTCTTAAGAAGTTTGCCTTTGAGGTTTAGCATGTGATGTAGATATACAATTAATAAATATGCAATCTAAGATGATAAACAGTCATTTACTATTCTTTTTGCAATGAAAATCCTAGCTACTAAGGAAAGAGAAGTGAGATTCTTTCAACATAGAGCAAAGAGCACACACTAGATGCACTGTCCTAAATCAAAATAAACAAGCAGTCTAAATGCAAATGCACATCCATGTATTTGTCGTCCACTTTCTTCATGTGTGAATGACAAAAAGAATGCTAAGTACAAATCTGAATTATCTTTTCAAAGTGACAGTACTAACAATTTTCTTTTCAAAAGATGAAAGGAAGACTAGGATAACTCTTTGCGATTTTGAATTGAAAACTATTTTCGACTCTTGAAATAATATAAATTCAAATCAAGTACAAGAGTAATAGTGTAATAGACCATCAAGAAGAGTAGGATTCTTTTCTTTGACTGAAAATGACACTTGTGACACTTTCAAATCAAGAGACGACAGTTCGATTAAGCTACTATTTGTAAAGGAGAACTGTAAATGGCGAAAAATACATAAAAACATTCACAGTTCTTTATACTATGGATGCTAAATAATGCAAAGGAAGGGAGTTTCAACAGTGGTATACTAATCACAGATAGCAAAAATCCTAAATAAAACTAAAGAGAGTGAAGAAAAACCAAAATCTGGAGCAGAAATAGTCTTATTTGACAATCGCACCTATAACACAGGGAAACAGGAATGCATCTCACCTACTGCACACGGGAGGTGCAATGCATCCAGACTTTAACTTGGTTTTTGGTCATAGTTTGCAGCTTAGTTCAGGGATTTAGGCCGAGCTAATGATAGTTAGTAAATACAAATCATAAGGGCTGATCTAATGAGGTTACTTGAGCCACCACCAGGGCACTTAGGATGTTTGCAAGTTAGATGTTTTAATTCATAAACTAACCCAGAGATTGACTGAAGCAGTGTTTATCTACTTTGCAGTTGCATAGAAAAAGAAGTTCGAAGGCTAGTTGGCAAAACTTCAGGCTCCATCTATAGTTTATAAGGTAAACAAACTAGGAACAAGTAAACAAGCTATTCATTCCTCAGCGAAGTCACCATTTTGCTATCGGGAAAACTAGTGTCCATTCAGAGTTGCTAGTCCAACTAAGACAGGTAGCTATCGTAGAAATAAACAAATTAAAGTCACTTGTGTTTTCATTTATCAGAAGTAGATGAGAGAGAAGCAGAGAGTAGGAACCTCAGTCTTTCACTTGGCTCCTTACTTGTTTCCTCTCCCCTTTGAGAAATCTTTGCCACTCCTTCATTGCTTGTCCTGCTTCAAAGAACACCTATAGAGTCAAAGAAGCATAATACCATCAAAGCATAGAGATCTACAATCATAAACAATATAGGATTAGATATATATTGACCACACAAATGCATATGTCAACTCAGACATACAAGAATGTGGAGGAAAACTCAAATAGATTTATTGATAAAAAGATTAGAAGAGAGGATTACAACCCATTGATCTGACCTAGCGTCATCCTCCCAGCATGAAAGCCCTTCTTCACCTCATGAAAAGCTTAGATCACCCAATAGTATGATATTCCACAAAGAAACCAACAACACCTCCTTAGACAATACAATATTCCAGCCTCAGGATCTCTAGGATGAGGGATACATCTATATATGTTTGCAGGTGTGTGAGTCAGCTTCTAGGTTTTTGATTAGTGTCATTTCTCTGATAGTTCTTGTTTCCACTTGGAGATTCATGATCTCTTACTCATCCCTGGGTGAATTTAGAGAGGCAAGTGTCAAATGGGCAGTTTCTAGAAGATTCTCTGGGTTTCCACCTAGCCAATTGTTTTTGCCATTTCTCTGCTCTTTCTCATCGCACCGCATAGAATGACTTTTCAGTATGCATCATACTTTTTGCATGTGGCAGGTGAGATGCATCACACCCTTAGCACTAAGTAGTCTGTATGGTCTACTTTTGACTAGTTCTGAGCAGTTTTTCATGGAGAACTTCTAGGAGATGATGTAATCAGTTGACCTTGCTCCTTTAGGGTATGAAACAACACTTTTAGGGACTTAGAAGCCCTCAGTTTATGGACATATGTGATTGGGGTTGCAATTCCCAAATATGTCTATAACACTTTGTCTCATTGATGTGGCGATGCCATTTGCAGCTACTCATGTAGATTCAGCTCATGTCCAGTTCAAAACAGATAGGGCTAACAACTTTATTGTGAACATCCAACATATTTTCTTGTAGGTCCATGACATTCTAGAGAAATCAAATGCCAGGTACAAGTAGCGACATGATCAACGTTGGGTGCCACACCAGTTTCAGGTGGTCAACAAAGTTTGGTTGCATTTGCAAAATGAACACCTTACCGGAGCCTATAGGAAACTTAGATCACTCCAATATGGTCCTTAAACCATTACCATGGCTATGGGAGACAAAGCATTTGAGCTCAACATTCCCCCATTCCTTAGCCTGCACCCAGTGTTCAATGTGGACCACCTTCTGCCATACTTTCCACTATTACTAGACACATATAACATTGCAAAACAGCGCACACCCATAGAGTTAAATATAGATTGCATGGAACAAGCTGCAACTGATCCGATCATAACAACTTAAACTTTGAATGGGAACTGATATTGTTACCTGTTTCGTAGAGATAGCAAAAAAATGACCTGATTTTGAAATGGGGTAACGCAGAACACACACGTTTTTTTTTGGAGCATAGTTTTTTGAACTTTAATTTTTTTCATGTACATTACGTTTTAGAATGGTAGTGATTTTCATGCTAATTTTAAAAAGTGAGTATTCTGCATCACACCCTTTTTTTAAAAGACCTATTTTTTGACTTTAAATTTTTTAGTGTATGAAATGTAAATAATTATTTTCTAAATTTGATAGTTTTTGAAGTGGTCATTTTCTTCATATTTTCTTGTTTTCTATTTTAATTTTCATTTTTTTTGTAGTGCGATTTTTATTGTTTTGCATTTTTAAATTAGAAAGTCAATAGTTTGAATTTTAGATAATCTACATATTTATACATCCTTAATTAATTTTTCAATCCACATGAAATAATTGTTTTTAAAAAACAATATTTTTCAACAATGGACATAAAAATAACCATTTTTAACATAAATATAACAAAAAAACTACACGTTTTGATAATGTTTTGCTAGAATTGACACGTCAAAATCACAATTTTTCTACAAAAATTTTAACTAAAAATGGTTAAATAATAGTTTTTTTTTTATGAATTTCATGTCAAAAAAATAATAATAATCAACTTTTTTTCAAAAAATAATAATTAACTTAAAAATCAATGCGAAAATCGAAATTATAAATATTGAACAGATAACAACTTTAATTGATTGATTATTCTTTTCATAAAATGTCAGAGTCAAAACAATGCAAAGATTGATTTCCAAGTATAACTTAAATTTAATCAACAATGTCACGTAATCCAAACTCTTCGTCCTCTAGAGTTTCATCATTGTCTTTTTCCAGAATATTTTCTGCTTCCTTTTGCTCATTTTCCTCTTCTAATGAGTCTTTGATGTCTGCCAATCTCCCAATGTATGTCTTTCCAAATATTCCATGTAATGGTGGTTGGGGTTCCTTTGCCTTTCTTGCCACACGTGATTCACTAAAGTCCCCTTTCTTCAACCCAATTTCTTTCATTGCCGCTAGTCGGGCGGATGGAGGGCCGCGGGGGTGGCTAGTGGCCGCGTTGGGCACCCTCGCGGCCCTCCACCCCGCCCGACCGACAGCCGGGTAATTCCGGGAATCGCTCGGCCTCCGGTCGAGTGGAACAGAGGGCCACAGGGGTGTCCAGCGCGCCGGTTAGGCAGGGCAGAGGGCTGCGGGGGTGGCCAAGCATCACCCCTGGCCACCCCTGTGGTCCTCCGCCCTGCCCGACTAGCGACTGGTCGATTCCGAGAATCGACCGGCCTCCAGTCGGGCGGGCAGGCGGAGGAGCCTAAGGGAGAGGGGAAGGGGAGTGAGGGAGACGGGGAGGGGAGGAAAGGGGAGCAGTGGGGG